>OMKZ01019113.1:0-13850 GCA_900302535.1 Neoniphon sammara
ACATAACCGCCCGGACCCAGTTTCTGAAAGCTTTTACATTTGTCATTCTAAACATCCGATGCCTGGTAAGTCTTCCTCTGGCGCATTTTGCATTTTGATCTGAGTGAATGCTCATTTCTGATTGGCTGGAGCGCGTGCGTTACAACCGCATAATGCACACGTAGTCCGGCTCAAGCTGAATCGCTGCTCTAAATCCATTTGCTGCCCATAAAGTTTCATATCTAAGCGTGCAAACAGAGGTTAACCGTGTTAGCTGTTACCTGCCATACTCTGCCTTGTGATTATTTTCAGGCAATTAACATTGGCACAACGCCAACACTGAGCTAGTCGAGCCACTTCTGTGTAGATATATGCTGTATTTAATCAATTTTGGCAAATTCACCTACAGCGTCGCTACTCAAGTTGAATAAAGTTACAGTGGACCAAATCACGGCTGAATCAGCTGGTAGCATCTCCGCTGCAGGGATGTCCACCCAGAAAGAAAACAGCGTGGGCAGGAAGATGTTATTTTGCTCCCTAAATTAATTTTCTCCCCCTATTCTTCTTTGTTGGAGAGTGGCCACGGTATAAGCTGGCTAATCCACTCCAAGATGTTCGTTCTGATAGCCACCACGACTCAACACACAGAGAGCAGGCCGCCGCCTCCACACAGAAAACCCGACGACACAAGGCGTCAGCAGCACCGCCTTTGATCGCCCGCTTGATTGATGGGGGTGATCTCTGGGAAGCGCGATGCAGAAGTGCCACAGCAATTAGCACCAAAGATGGAGAGAAAATAACAAAAAAAAAAACAAGGATGAGAGCAGAACACCACTTCAAACTGACAAGTAAGGATGTGGGAGATTCAATAAGGAGTTGATTTCACTTTGTTTAGTCAAGATTTAAATAGATATTTTACAAGATTTAAATAGGTTCAATAATGAAACTGAGGGGGTATTTATTTATTTATTTGCAGAGTATTTGTTTTGTTGTCCAGCTGCAAATTCTTAATCTCTAACTGATAAAGGTTGCATAAAATCAGAGGACAGCCGTTGTAAATAAAGAGAAAATTCGCTGTGAGTATGTAAAGTAGCTCGCTGTCTGAATGCACAGCAGAAATCAGTCACTGCATCATAAAGATCTTTATTTCAAAGCCCCGGAGAGCCGCACACAGCCCCTGGTAATGTTGTCATGGAGGCTGAGGTAACGCAGCATCCTGTTCAGTTGTTGTGCGGCCGTTTCCCCTCAGGAGCAGAGCAGGGTGAGGAGCATTATACTACATTAAGACAGGGATTATAGTGGCCATGCTGACATCAACATGTTAGTTAATTGACAAGGGGATATACATGTTTACCAAATCCTCTTTGGGCTCAGACACAGGGATTGTAAGAATGTGTACACACACGCACACACAACACACACACACACTCACACACACACCAGCCACTTTTGAATGTCAGGTCAAGCGCTAGCTCAGGGCATCTGTGGCATTTTGAGCGAACAGGTTGTATCCCGTGTCGCTGGCTACCAGGCTCCTCGAAAAGTGGCTACAAGTCGCCAGATGACGTCATGATGATGATTCCCATTCGAATTTATTTGAACTTATTTCAAACACACCAGGTGTCTGCACATTGTCTCTTGTATTATTTTTCTCTAATGTCGCTGTGGCTCTTTTGTTCACTCCACCTTGTAAATTTTCCTCAAAAGAGAAAGTTAAATAAATAAATAGATCAATAAATTTGGCTCCAGTCGCTCTTAGTGTCTATGCTGTGTATGGGAAGCATTGTGATCATTGGACCGCTTAGGATTAGACAAGCAAGTAGTGCAAATATAGAGGTCTGAAGTTGCCAGGGTGGTCTGAAAGGTTGCTAAAAATTTGACCTGGCAACAATGGCAGTGTTTGGCAGGTTTATTTGTGTAGCACATTTCCTACATAAAGGACATTCAAAGTGATTTACATAAGGCACAAAAAGGTTTTAGATAAGACAGAAAGAACAAAAGGAACAAAGATTAAATATCTTACAGTGGTGCAACACTTAAGAAGAGGCAGTGGAGAACATGAAAGTTTTTAGCATGGAAAGTAGTTGGAGCAAGTCTCAGCTTCTCCAGAGGTTTGTTTGAAGTGTTATAGCAAATGACTGCTTCACCGTGTTTTGTTTTGACTGCGGGAACAGTCAGCAGGCCGGTCCCAGATGACCTGAGATGTCTAGAGGTTCGTATTGCACAGCCAAGTCAGAGATGCATGGGTGTGTATTGTGCAGCAGTGGTTGCATGCATCATAAGGCAACAGGTGGCAAGTTTTTAATGTAGGCATGTCCAGTCAAGTGATTGGTCTTCATGAAATGTCCTAAAACTCAATGTACACCACCTTCAGCAGAAAATTAAAACAAAACAAAAAGTCTGGGAAGTTGAGAGGAACCAGAAGCCTGAGGTGTGAGCGCTGCCAAAGCCTGAAGTAAACACCAGAGAAACCTTGGCTTGAACGCTGCCGCTGACGTGCACCGGCTCACCTTGTTGGATCTGCCTCGTCTGTGACCATGGAGCAGGTCTGTGGACTCTGAGGCTTGCCTTGAAGACCCCATGAATCTGCAGACCGGGGTCTACGATGGCAGCCTTCACCCGGATGCAGCCCAATAAATTACTTTGATGGGTAATTTGTGCTCCGAGCGGCAACAAGTTGACGGACACTTAGCGGGTCGCACGCTCAAGGCCAAGGCTGGACCCTGTTCCTGCGATGCCACGGCTCATGTATAATTCATCGATCATGTCAAGTCAAACTAACAACCTCTCCTCCGCTCCACCCTCCTCTGCCCCCTCACCCTCCCCCCTCACATTTGCTCCTGTTGTTGTCTCCTCCTCTCAGCCCGCTGCTCCTCATTCTCGCTGCTCTTTTCTTCCACTCACCCCATTGTCTCGCCTCTAATTTATCCTCCCCTCGCCTCTCCTGCTGACTCTGCCAGCCACCAGGGCTCAGAGCAGCGTCATAGTGGAGCATCTCCAAGCTCAGGGCGCAACACGCCCAAAACACTCTGCAGCACGCACACACAGAGAGAAACAAGTACATGCATGCATTTCTTTACCAATACACAAAAGCAGACATTCACAGACCGTCAACCACCAAAGATATGATACTAAACAAAACGCCAAATATTTACTGCCTGCCTTTCAACTTCATTTTAATCCTTACCTATTATTAAGTCAAAACTGAGGCTCGTGACCCAGTGTTACATCTATTTCTCTAAAAGTGTTTTGTAAAGTGAAGATGTATCATAGAAACGGCAGTAATTGCAAACTTCATCTGTGAGCTTCTCTTGAAATTGCTCCATCTTGACTAAGTTTGACAGAAGTGGTCGTAAACATATGAAACACTCCAAATGATGCTGCAAACTGAATTTATAATTTTCATCTGATGGGTTGGTTCGCCTGGAACTCCAACTTTGTAAAGCCAGCCTAAGACTGACAAACTAATATAATTAATGAATGCTGGTGCAAAAATTTGAAAGTGGCATGATGCATCATGTTTTGTCAAAATCTGAATACCAATGCCTCACATATCGCGTACAACGAACAAATACAGTCCTACCCAGAGTAAAATCAGGACAATATCTCATCCAGACATTCATTTTCATGTTAAAAACAATGGAGGTGTTGCAGCTACTGTATGTACATGCTTTTTCCATTGAAACAGCACGCAGTAAGGAAGCCTGTTTAAATATGATAAGAATGATATAACGTCACACCATCACGTCTCCCAGCCTCAGAAGCCACAATGCAGCAGTGACTCTGAGGATGTTGTATTTATGTCTGTGCACCCGGCCAACAGTGACTGTTTAAGGAAAGGACTTTAAGAGCAAAGGATGTTTTTGTGCGTTTTATACTTTATGATCATACGATTCATCAAGTGTCAAAATATTCAACGGTCATATACACTTCAAAATCTCATAAAACAGATATGAAATATGTATTCAGCAAGTAGTTACAACTCTAATTACAGCACTCAGTTAACTTCAAAGCAATGTTAGCTTAAGGTATTGGCTTTCACTTTTATTTGAACACATTTTATATTTAGACATGCAAGCATCGAGTATTTACAGTTATTCTGGACTTTGAGTGCACATAACAGAAATTATGGCTTTGTCTATATGAACTGAGAAGGAACATTTCCCCAAACTGTGGCAGCTAAAGACCCATAAAACTGGCAAGGAACCTGCCTGAAGGGGTAATTTGTCAGTGTTTTTGGCCTGGGAGTTTTTATAATATGCAGAAAATCTTAATGATTCCAGCTCAAAAATAATTAATGTTTCTTTCGTGACCTATTCTTTTGCAAGAATAAGTAACTTTCTAGACAAATTCTGTTGCTCTTACCCTGAATAAAATTTAACTGTAGTTGCAGCTCTGCTCCAGTTAAATATTTAAATACTCTGTACACCTCTGGCAGTGTTAAATTTGTCATTTAGCAAGACGTGGGGGAAAATGCCAGGATTTTCAGGCTATTATAATAATCCAAGTGTTTCTGTAAAAACTAAAAATGCCAATCAATGGTTCAGCTGTAGGTATCTTTTATTTCTCTTAATCTCTTTAATCTTTGTTATTTATACAAAGCTATTACTGTACATATAGATATTAAACAGATCACAAGTAATGACGATAGCATACTGAAATTTAAAAAAATGAGTGGAGACTTTGAAACGTACACAGTAGAGTAAAAATCCATTAAAACTGCTGTCTGAAATAAAATACATCAAGTACAAAAGCCTCAATAACTCAAATAAGCAGCTCTACAGTATTTGATTAGCAGTTGTTATTTACTTTCCACCACAGGATAAAGATGAGTCCCATGGTGGAAATGGAGACACAACCAGCTGTTCAGCCTTTAACTCAGTCAGTCTCTGGTTGATTGCCAGTGGAGAAGCTCCAGGTTTTATCTCCCGAGGACGTCACACAACATAATCTGCTCTGTCTAAGTTTTAGTTTCCATAGTGAAACAGACAAATTACTTCATATTTGCCATCTAAATAATAATACTAATAGTAAGTATTATGGCTATGTGAAGTTTATCGTTCAATAAAATGCAGAGGGTCATGTAGTCTGTGAAAGACTTAAAAATTTCTTTGAATTTGAGCATGATATCCATAGCAGCCATATGCACATGGCAATATGATTTTACTTTTGGTATTTAAAAGAAAAATGGAGAGAGCACTGATAATTTATTCTGACAGCAGCTTTATTTATTTATTTATTTAATTATTGGAATGAATAAATTGACTTTGATTTGGTTATAAGTTGAAACATTTATGCATTTTTTTCATAAATGAGCCCAACCTAGTAAACATTTGATATTGACTAGATGTAAATGTGGATACAACAGCCCACACCAGTGTTTTAATCATCACCTGCGACATTTCATAAAATCTTAAGGTTCAGAACAGTTCCCAAGGCTGATTTAACGTGATTTTTTACCATCCTGATAGTGCCGTAATAGCACTGTCTAATTGGCTAGGCAAAGTTAGATCAATGTTATATTAAATTTGACATGTGACATTATTTGGCAGAGGAAGCAGCCACATCAGACTCAACAGTGATACAAACGAAAGAGTCTAAGGTTGTTACTTTGTTCTTTCTGTTTGCTGTTTAGCCTGAAAACTGAACTACTGGGAAAAAAAAATCATATAATATTCAAACCTCTTGACCAGACATGCCATGGCTGCCCGAAAAAAGGCCTGACATGTCCCTTCTTCTTTGCTGACAAGAGTGAGCGCAAAGAAAGTGAACTGCTGTAATTTTTAGGTGGGTTTATTGCTATGAATATAAAAAAAAAAATAAAATAAATGAAGTGGGAGTGAGACGGCAGCCTTGACTCAGTCCAGTTCCTGAAAAGAAGCACTTTGATTTTTTTTTATTGCACATTCATATCAGCATACATGGCTTTTAGTTTCCTCTACCAGTGGCTACCATTCACTGATTTCATAAAGTGAGTGTGAATGAAAAGTTTAATTCCACAAGTATTTATCCAGCTTTTGAAAGTAAAGGCCACTACTCTGACAAAATGACCGCTGTGAAGGAAAACACATCATGGGTTGCCATTAAAGTTCGAAGTCATCTTACTGGTGTCATTTAGAGTCATTTCCTTTTGTCTATACAGTACAGTTATAGATTTATATTTACTCCAATAATTTTGCACTGCATGCTGTACATGATTGGATTTCTTACTCATTTCTTATCATTTCCAAAACACAGCCTTTATGCTGTGCCAAACCTAGCTTGAAATTAAATGCTGCTGGGGAAACAAAGACAGTAAAATGGCAGTGACAGTAAAGTTTGTGAGGCGACATACCTTGAGTGATTATTTTCTGGGGGAGACTTGCATTTCTTCCTGTGGGTGTCAGGTCATTGACAGTAAGCAGAGCATTATGTAATCATGAAGGATATCGACAGAGACGGGACTCGTGGGCTTCTTCCGTCAGCATTTTTGGGAAAAATCAGGACATCTCTGCAATACAACTTAATTGGGTTGAACAGATATTTTTTTTTCTTCTCTCAATAAAAGTACACGAGGCTGATTTGTTTGAGCAGCCTATGTGAAATAATGCAACGTTGCAGCGTGTTTAACTCCGACTGTCATTCTGTAGATCTCTTTAAAAAAAGCTGATGTGATTTGACGCAGGCCTGTGGTGTATGAACAGCTGAGTTAGTACACATTTTGATATGTATATAACAGTTCAGCTTATTTAATTTTTTAAAAAAGAATTACGCCCAAAATATAAATAACATTAGCTTTGGACATGAAGTGTTTGCAGATGCTAACTTGTTGAAGACATCACCTCTCATTCATTTTGACCTGTGTTAAACTTTTTCCCTTCCCCTGAATCCTCTTTGATATCGATTGGTGAATCCTATATGTAAACACACGTGTTTCCATAGCGACAAGCCCGTCCTCCAGCCTTCAAAGAACCTGAAACGTTCTCTGTCCAGTGAGAAGTCTCTCACAAACTTCAAAGTAATCCTCTCTTACAAAATGTTTGTTTTCAATCGGTCTCTTCATATAAACTTCAGTGATATAAACCTTTTCTGTGGCTGCCTGGATGCTGCTATTTCCTGTTTGTTGGAGTGAAGTACGACTTTGTAATTTCCACCATTTTAACCAGATAATAAGACTCAGACATGGGAGATTAATCTTGGTATAAATAGCGGGGGAGTTTGCGGCCACATTTGATTTGTACCACGAGTTTTCTGTGATTTTTATGTCTGATCTAATGATCCTGTTTACAAGTTCGGGGTGTTTACTCTGGACACCAAAAGCTAAGGAGCAAAGACAGAGCAGGCTCCCAAAAGTGGCCTGCGAGCAGCACATGAAACAAATTCAAGATAAACATGGCAGCAGAGCTTCGTTACCACTTGTTCTTAACTCTTTGCTTCTGTCTTTCTCTGTTTTGGCCTCGATAACTGTGTGTGTGTGTGTGTGTGTGTGTGTGTGCGTGTTTGTGTGTGTGTTTGGGTGCGCTGCCATTTTTCCCCCTGGCTCTGTTTGACTGACAGGGGGAGTTGGAGGTGTGTAATGTGTCCAGTGGAGTGGCGTCGCCCCGTCACACGCCGCTCTGACAAACTCGGAGCATGTGAAAATGCTTTTCCTGCCAACAATGGCTCTTTTACCCTCCTGAGAAGCCGTATACACACACTGGACACATGGCAGGTAATTAGTCTGAGACTCTGAGACCTCAGCACATGTGCACAAACGCACATGCACACACACAGATACAGTGTGTTCAGATGTGAGCTATGAGCACAAAGTGTGGTTAAAAATATCAAGTCAGCACCCTGTTAATGATTACTGGCATTTTTGGACTTCAGTCTCATTTATATTATCTGTAATAAACATGATAATTCGCAATTAACCAAATGAAATAACTGCTAGACGTCTGTGTGTTTGAACTATATATAACTGTATATATAGCTCAATCAGGGACACTTACATCAAGGAAGTGATTATTTATTGCACATGGTAATAGAGTTATATTTGGCGGACGAGGCTCGGCTCTTTCAGGGAGCTCCTCCAGGAATCCTCGAAGCACGAGGA
Organism: Neoniphon sammara; assembly: GCA_900302535.1. Lineage (NCBI taxonomy): Eukaryota > Metazoa > Chordata > Actinopteri > Holocentriformes > Holocentridae > Neoniphon > Neoniphon sammara. Next base: position 8,054 of record OMKZ01019113.1, read on the forward strand.
ATTCGCTGGGAGCGATAATCCCCCAGTATAGTGAGTCATATGAACCATAGCATAACAGGATTCAGAGATAGCAGTGGGCATACAAAACAATGCATGAACGTAAATCGTAACCAGCCAGCATAATCCAGGAACGCTCGAAAGTGAGCAGGAGGGATGTTTGGGTTGGTGGAGGGAGCTGCAACAACTGGCACTGCCGTGAGTTCAGGACGGGAACTTACAGCTTATAAAAATCGCTTTGAACACTTGTATGAATACCACTGGATGAGCTGGTCAGATGAGAGTCGATGAGCCGCTGACGACTGCATGTGTGCAACAGCTGATAGGCGATCAGCTGTGATGTGTGCATGACTGCACTGTTCAGCCTGATGCTCCCTTTGCACCGCACTGATCTTTAAGATTCTCTTCAGACTTGCACATCCCACCACGCTGCAGGCCGCCTCACTGCTGGAGCATGTCACTGAATTTTATTGTGCATTTATTTTATTATTTTTGATGAATGTTTTTTTGTTCTCAGGTCTCTTTTGAAAAATTCAACCCCAAGGAGACTGATTAATAAAAGACAGATGAAATGAAATCTCGGGGCAGTCATTCAAATTTTGTATCAATAAAAGTCAGTTTTGCTCCCCTTTACTGACGACCGATACAACACAATAGTCTCAGCCTATAGCCAGTTTCATGAAGACGTTTGCTGGTCTAAACACTTGCTGTCTGGTACGTCTTTCTCAGGAAAAAACCCTCTGGCACACAGGAAGTGATGTATTTTACATAGGCGGCTTGTTTGGAATAATTTTAAGAAGCGGGTATAATTCACATGAGCAGCGACAACAGACAAAGGAAAAAGAGGATAAAAAAGGTGTGTCAGTCCCTCGCACACTGACTTTTGGTGCAGAAACACCAACAGCGCTGAACTCTTCACACCAGAGATGGAGACAAAATAAAGCAAACGCAGATATCTTGGATTACCGCTTGAAAACATGTGAGCGGGCGCTCTTTGCCAATTCAAACCATCTGATGCTATTCCATATCTGAAACGAAACTTAACAGCAACCAGCCCTTCCAAGAACAAAGTCTTCTTTCATCCTGCTGTTCACTTTATTAGCATTACTGGAATCCACTCAAAGCTGAGACCCAGACAAGCGAGAGCCAAAGACTGAATATGATCACACCCTCTCCTGGGATCCCTCCTCTATAGTTACTGATCTCTTACTTTCTTTTTTTGGGCTCAGACACCGACACAGACAAAGACGACACGCATCAAGAGAGCAAAGGTTTGACGCCCCAGCTGGCAACGGTTGGCTAATTAGCCTCTGTTCTGGTTTGGCCCGCCGCAACTTCACGACTCATCAGCGGCTAATGAACGCTGTTTGTCCATCTCCAGCTTCTAAAAGGAGCCATATGCCGCAGAGGACACCGCGACGAGTGGGTATCGGTTCCAGCAATGACCAAATGTTCACTAAGAGGGTCCTCTGTTGGCTTTGTGAATGGTTGTTTATCTCAGCGCTGGTTGAAGACAAAGGGCGCACACACACACACACACCTACAGATACCCATACACAGTCTGATAATGGCTGGGAGACCCGACAGCTGAGTGAAATGACAAAATTCGGTTTTGAAATTTGTCCAAATAGTCATTACCCGCGGGACTCAAGCCTCATAATTCAGACCATTAGCGAGCTTCTCATCATTCAGAAAACGTCGACTGCTTTACAGATCGCCGCTGGATGCGTCAGGTATTCACTTCCAAATCCCTCACAGGACACAAGAAAAGTTGAAGGGGAAAATCCGTCCTAAATAGAGCTTACCACTGGCATGCGTTCATTCCGACGTGGCGAGGAGCTCTACTTTTCTTCTCATCGCTCAGTAAAGAGGATTAATTTAAGATGTGTGTCCATAAATGCAATTCTATAGCGCCTTTCTAGTCTACCAACCACTCAAAGCGCTTTATAATCACCTCGCATTCCTCACACTCACCCATTCACACACACATTCACATATTGATGGCGGCCATGCAAGGTGCCAACCTGCTCATCAGGAGCAGTGAGGGGTTCAGTGTCTTGCTCACTGGCACTTCAACATGCCCTCTGGAGGAGTCGGGTACAGTGTGGACTACAGAGGCACAAGTCCTTTTCCCCATTTTTTCCCCACCTTTAATGATAACCACAATATGACTAAAACAGAATCATGAGAGTCTCCTGAATAAATAAATGATGCTATAGGTTTACGTTATGTCCATCACATCTAAATATTTCAACTTCGTTTCTGATAAATCCCATTTTTCTGTTGGTTAAGTATGTCAAATGGCACTAAATACTACAGTACCCATGAGCCTCAGCGACCGTTACTGTGGTGAAGATGCAAACTGAAGCGAAAAATATTCAAATATATTCAATTTTAAACTGTATTCCTGATCGGTGGCTGCAGTCAGGAACAAAATACTGCACCATATTTGTTGAAATGATCCAAGAAAGTCTGAATAAAGACTCGGGGGGCAGTGGGGTGGTGATGTGATTACTTCTTAAAATGACCAAAAAAAAAAAAAAATTACTGAGTAATCCATTACATTTTCTGAGTAACTTTCTCAAAACTTACCCCCCAAAACACTTAAAGTTCCTATATGTGAAAATGCAGTGAAGTGAGGACCTTTTAGACTCAAGTGACAAATAAAAAAGTGGACTAAGCACAGAATTTGATGGCTGAATCTATATGGTTCTCATCACCAGCCGGACTCACTGATTAATTATTTGCTTCTTCCACATTTTTTGTCAGCTGAGTCTAAACGGTTTTACATGGTGCACATTTAAACAGCTGGAGGTGCATTCAAGGACCCGTTTCGTATTTTACTGTTCATGTGTCAAACTCGGAGGATCTATTACACTCACACACTCATGTTGGGCAGCAAATACCTCTGTATGGGCTAAATTCAGAGCGATCACTTTAATATCTCGGGACGTGTTTCTAGGCCTAGTTTGATAGCACATATATATTTACAAATACTGCTATTGCTGAGCTGAGCTGTTCTTCTTGTCCAACACATTTCATTGTACCGTTGACTGTACACATGACCTATAAAACTGAAACCGAACTGAACGCATATATTAAATTGATAGCACATGTAATCTGCCCTGTGGTCTTTTTAATGTCACTGTTTAACATTTAAAGAACTGAATTATTGGTAAATGGGAAGCCAAATTGAAACACTGCAGCACCACACGATGTTTCAAGTGTAGAGGAATTTAACAGCTGACAAAAATCAACAGTAAATATCAAGTTTTGGTGTCAGTCCCTATGAATAAGAGAGCAAGGACATCTTCCCAGACTCACCATTTGACATTCAAAAGTGATAGCCATTGTATATGAGGCAGAGATACCAATTTCTCTACAACATTTATTCAGTGGACCAGAATGCACTGCAGTCACAAGACATGTTGCATTTGGAGTGCAGGGTGCAGCCACAGACACGATCACAGGTTCAAGGTGTTTACATGCCCATACATCTGACTTTATTTGAAAGCACAAATTCGAAATAACTACCTGAAGTGGAGATGGATGAAGCAGGCTGAGGGAAAGTGGGTACGCGAAGTAAACTACAGCACTTCATCACAGAAAAACCCCTGGAATGTACCGCACTGCACATCACAGACTGATTATATATCACAGTGTCCGAGGGTGGATTTTTGCTTTGAAGATGAAGTGGGTGTGAGGAGATGGATAGCTGATGCTTACAATCCCTGTTTACAGTCACATCTGCCGCGCTCACATGAGTTGTGTCAACCTTGACAGGCATTTCTCCTCCACTGCCTTTTGCGAATCCTTTCATCTGCGGGAACAATACAGTCAGTTAAGCAAAAAATGATAATAATATAGCAATTTTCTTATCAATGCAACAAAATGCTGTGAGGTAAAAGGAACAAAACAATCATATAAACAAACAGAATAAAGGAAGATTTAAGCTGCTGGCTGCATAAAGGCCCACACAGCAGAACATAATGATCTTAATGGTATTATCATAACAATAAAAATTTACATAAAAATAATGTCACTATCAGCGAGAGAGTCCACTCACCAGTCCAGGTACACATTCAAACTGAAACCAGAATGACAGCTGATAAAGAAGTGGAGTCTGTTTTGCAGGTAAGGGTTTAACTCTCACGATTACGTGGCATTACTGAAAGTCTTTTTCACGTCTTTTCACACATATCTGCACGCACACGAACAGATTTCACCTTGGTCTCCTGAAATTTCATGAAATGAGCATGATGTTTTGAAATGCAAATCACACCCGTGCACAAAAAGTGGCAGAAATACGTTTCCACACCTTGAAAGGATTACCTGGAGGAGACTTGAATAAAAACAGGCAGCAGTTTGACATTGAAATAGCAGGAGGTTGGGGCGCTGGGTGGGCGAATTTTTGCCTTAAACCCTGATGACCTGCATTCACTTCCCAACTCGAAAGAACTTGTTTTCCACTGTGAGTGACATTTTCATTTTCAGCAAAAGTTCTGATTTGACCATGACGAAAACCTCAAACTAACTGTAAGAAAATGGTGTTAGTTGCCTTACCTTAAACGTGCATGATGCAAAATTGCAGAGGGTTGACTAAATTGAGAACCTTTAGACTCAACGTACAAAACAACATACAAAACAATGAGGAATAAACATGCAACAATGCAACTGATGATGAGAACCATGTATACTCATTCTAGTAAAATAAATTATCTCCACACAGCAGCCTGCACCTCCAAGACTTTTTATTGCAAGTACGTCTCAGCCTTCACCAGGTAACCGATGAAGGACGACTGAGGCTGAAACGTAGTTGCAATAAAAAGTCTTGGAGCAGCAAGCTGATGTGCGGAGGTAATTTATTTTGTCAGAATGATGTCATTGTTTCCTGCACCAGCACTTAAGTGGATGCGCATGCTACTTTTTGAAGAACAATGCATACTCAACCATCAATTTACATGTGTATTCCTGGGTTTTATGTCCGTTGAGTCTACAGGGTCCTCACTTAAATCGACCCTAGCAATTTTGCATAGTGCATCTTTAACCGACGTTTTAGTTGCTTAAACCTGCAGTAGGGAACTTCCCAGTCGTGTATGAATTGTCTCCCTGTGGTGGCAGTAAATTGAATGCTGCTCTAAAAGTACACCTCTGGGTTGCTTTCAATCTTCCCGTACAAAGAAAAACAAAAACTTTGAGAGAATCGAGAAATTGTCAGACAAGGTAATTAGCCATGCTATAATTTCAGTTAGAATTCCAGCATGATTTCTAGACGGGGAAAATGAGGTTTTCACATAAGCTTCCCTTTCACAGTCTGCACTCAGTGTAGGCTATTCACATTAAGATGTTTTTCTTACATGCTGTATATATTTCTGTCTGTTGTTACAGGGTTATTATTTAGCTAAAAGCAAGTTTAACACTTTGGCCTGGACAGCCTACAGCAGCTGAGGCTCCACATTAGTAACCCCAATGTTGTAATCTTTTCCCAATAAGCATTTCATCACAGTCTAGCAGACTAACAGCTCCTTGTCACAATGTCAGTTTCATTGGCTGACAGATCAACATTTATTTTTTAAGTATTAAGAGCCTGCTGGACTGCAGGAGAGAAGAGCTAGCAGCGGGTGTTCAGCTAGCCCTTAGAAACCTGTTATCAACCAACAGCTTTGACTTAAAAAAAAAAAGAAAAAGAAAAAGAAAAAGTGACACTTCACATTATTTGCAGTCACAGCACCCATCCCGTGTTTCAGACTTTGCGCTCATTTCCCAAAACTTTTTGAGACCGCTTTGTCAGGTTTCAGTC
>OMKZ01019115.1:9111-21449 GCA_900302535.1 Neoniphon sammara
GAACATTACACAAGCTTTGAGTGTGTGTGTGTGTGTGTGTGTGTGTGTGTGTGTGTGTGTGTGTGTGTGTATTAGACAACAGTATTCACAGCAACTATCATGATGGCAGAAACTAGGAAAATAAAGCTCAGGTTGAAAATAAATAGAAATATGATTTATTCATATTTGGGTTTGTTTACATGCTTACTTGTGTGAGAAGAGAAAAGGGATGTGTCTTGTTATCGAGCTAAGTGTCACATCCGTTGCAAGGTGTGCGACAGGACCTGAATCCAGATTAAAATTCATTATGATAATATATAGCTCTTGAGTCAGCTTCCCTATTCTAGTGAATTCAAGGCTTTTCACTTATGTCACAGATCTCCTCGCAACCACGTCTGTCGCAGCATGGAGAGGAAATCGACTGTCTACACAGCAGCCACACCAGAAAAAGACAGACAACTGAAAAAGACTGTTGTGGTGTGTATACAGGTCATCAGATGAGGTAAATTTGTTTTCAAATTTAGGATGCTGTGACACAATAAACTGTCTTGGCTTCAGTTTTTGCCATTTTGTCCTAGTCGCTAAGTGTCAGCCCAGCTCACCAGTTGGTTTTTGGCTTTATCTGCAAGCTAACTAGCCAACTAACTAATCAATCTTAATGTAAATATGTGACTACAAGCCACTACTTATGCTTGTTTCTACTATATATATTAGCTTGTGCCAATCAAATGTGTTTACAAAACAGTGATAGTTAACTGTCCAGATAATTAACTAGCTAATAAGTTGCCATTATCTAAACACAAAACTGATGTATGTCTCAGTAATCAAACAATCAGTTGCCAGCCAAAAGCGCAGACATTAACCACATCTTTTACAACGGTTGAGACGACCTAGTTGAAAAAAAACAATCATCTGTTCACAGCCATTGCTGCCCAAGAGCTGAGGGCCTCAAGCCTGCCTGCCAGAAAGTTACATCACCTGAAGTGCCTCTACTCGCACCAATTTGGGTTGATGCTTTTTTTGTTTTTTTTTCCTGCTGGCCATACATCAATTTCCAGTGGGCTTAATAATATATCTACTGTGCTTTAATTACACTGTAAACAATCTGTACACTTTATTAAAACTGGGCTTCAACATTTCCAAACAACGGCCATGTCCAGTAAAGTTAGCCATGTGGAACAGAGACAGACTGGCACTGGGGTTGGCCAAGTGCCAAGCTGACCGTGTCATCCAGTTTTGTTGTTCCTGCAAATTGGCAAGGCTGGCTGCGTGCACCTCCCTCTATCTGGCACTGACACAGCAACCTTACACACAGGCAGAGAGCTCAAGCAGCAACAGGCCACTTCACGTCAGTCATCAAGTTGCTTACAAAAATAAGTCATGTTCAGTAAAACAGCAAGTCAGGCGTTTTAATCAGAGCCCTACACACGCAACTGGGTTTTCCAGAAAACACCGACCTCTTTCACCTGGAGACTTTGTGCTGCATGTTGGCTGTTAGTCAAACATGTCAGGTAAATTTGTGTCTTTTGCATGAGAACTGCAGGCATTTGGTAGCACCTGACCGATCAAAGAGGCTAAGCATTTAAGTGCGCTCTTGCAGTGAAAGCTACAGTAGACAGTGAGCACAAATTCTCACTAGGTAAGCATTTGGAAATTCCAGGTCCAGTGCTAATGGCGATAACTTTCACATAAAAAGAAGAATGCGGACGTACAAGCTACATTACACACAGAGTAATGTAAAGAGCAGTCAGGTCAGCAAATGGATCTGTAAGGTGTTTTACACAGGCTTCAGGAAAATCCCTCCTTGCAGGAAACAGAGTAGAAGATTGATGAGAACAGAGTGGAAAAATGCAACAGGTTTGGGTAGAGGACTTCATGAATCTGTCACTCATTTATATGTAGCAATGTAAGCAATGAAAGATGAACTGCAAAGTGAGGCCTCGTACACTGGGCACCAAACACCTAAAAGTTCCCTAAAAGGAAATCTCACTTATGCCAAAAGATATTTAGGCCTGTGACATTTCAAACAGGCAAAGCCTTAAAGAGAATGCTGTACAGATGCCATAAGAAAAAAATGTTAATCTTTCACAGCCATTTTATAAAAATCAGCATGTCTACTTTGGTGTCACATTCATATTTAAAATATAAAGAGCATGCTTTTATCTGTCAAATCTGCATTTTTTGACACAGTTCTCTTGTTATTTACTCATAGGACTATTTATAAAGAGTACCTGTAACTTGAGAAGCTCTAAAAATGAAAATGCTGTTAAGGATGACTGTTGGGAACTAGAATCAAGTCAGGAAAGATCAAACTCAACAAAAAATAAGGAATGTCATTCTGTTAAAGCTAGCTATTTGACCTAGTGTTAAAAGTGTTTACATAGATATAAAAAGATAGGAATGCTTTGGAAACAGCTGAACAGAGCAGATATTACCCAAAACAGCTGCTTTAGCAACAGCGGATAAAGATCCAAATAAACAAATAAGACATTCTAAGGGTTCTTAATTTCCATTTTTACACATAAAAGACATGTCACTACATTTGAGTCTGCTGTTTCATATACCAGACATGTTGGTTGTGAAAAGGTCAGATCAGCAGAGAAAAAAAAATCCCAAGTTGTACAGACAACTTGGCAATAAGATACAATTGAAACTCATGAATGACATTTCAAAGTAATGAAAATTGTGTAAATACATACAAACTGTATGTTCAGATAATCGTAGAGAAAGCTTTACAAATGTCAAACTTCTCCTCATTTTTGACTCCTTATTAGTCGCAGATCCAAAAATGCACTGGAATAGAGTGTTACTGCGGATACTTAACTTACTATGCTGATTATCTTTGAAAAAGGAGAACTTCAGGAACACTTCCAGTTTCTAATGAATCATCTATGATATGATGATGACTTAAAGTGGCTTGAAGGTCAGTCTTACTTGATGCATTTCAAAACCAAACAAAAACACATGAATAAAGAGTTCCCAGGTACTTACTGTATTGACTCTCTTTGACAGGAAAATCTTTGATGAGTGTGGCAGAGTCTCTGTCCATGCGCACAGATATGACCTTCCTCTGCAGGCTGGTCGACTTCCGCACCAAGAACGTCTGCAGCCCAGAGAGAGAGAGGTCCAGTCAGATCAACAGACACTTCAATAAGCCTTTGCTGTCCATCCATGACTTTGAGACTGTCTCAGCACACAGACAGAGGTGGTAGTGGTATGTAGGGTCTACACTGCATCTTGCAACGCTCACAGCTTTGTAATGTTTTAGCAAAAAACTGGTGCTGCTGAGTGCGATGATATCAAGCTGTATTAGCAAGCATTAGCCAAGAACACATATGAGAGTATATCACCTTTGGGTTATTTTTGATAAACAGCCTATATTATCTACAAACCAGAATTTCACAAAGAAACTGAGCAAGGCCCCAATGACCTGCCAGTATGGAGGCTGACCCAGTTTTTCCTGTTGAATTTTTTGCAGATGTGTTGGATGGGAAACATTTTGGTTCTGATTTGCTCCTGGACCATTGTCAGGATTGCAGTTTAAAAATAGCTACTGCTGTCATGACATATGGACAATTGCAAGCCAACACCTATGCATCTGGGATCAAGACTAAAAAGACCTAGAGTCACCAACACCACCCTCTACCTATGCTTATGCTTACGCCTAGTTCATGACATGACCTGAACCTTTCCTTATTGTTCTCAATAGCAACAGGTTCAATGGACGGCTGACCTTCCTGACCACTCAGCAGTTCAGAAACAGAACTCAGCATAGACATGTGTGCTGAGATTGGAAAATCTTCTACCAAACTGAGATAAAGCTTTCAGTCTACAGCGCCTGCAGTAGAGCAGCCACACCAGCTGCTGCTCCCTCACCCCAGCAGGTTGGCTCTGCAGAATACGCGTGGCGTCCTGATGGCTCAGGCCCAGCTGCAGCCACACGGCGTGTGTCTGCACCAGTCTGTCCAACACACTCATCCGCCGACGCAAGGAGTCGTAGCCCGAATCTCTTGCTCCCGCCAGCCCTGCTCCTATACCAGCACAAGGCGAAGCCTGCAGGAAGAGACCGCCCACCTCTCCGCCCAGCCTGAAAGAAAGATCGAGGGCAAATTATATTACTTTACAAAGGAAAGGATTAACACATCATAATCTCACCACTGCATGTGCTGAAAAACATATGTATCCACAGGGTGTCACACAGTGCTTTTCAGCCAAGACATTAAAGGAGTGTGGAGATGCTATTATGTGTATTTTCTCATTTACGTCATCCAACCAAGTTATTTGGATGCAGCGCTGGACAAACGCCATAGAGGGTTTGTTTAGACTGAAATGCTAAAATCCAATCCCAAATCTCAAATGTGTTTTTTATTTCGTTACACACACACACACACACACACACACACACACAGACAAAAAAAAAGAAAAAAAACAACATACAAAAACACAAAGCTGACACTAATACTATAATGTGCCATGTGTTGCTGTTCCATATGTCCCATATGGTAAAAGAGGAAAAGCATCATAAAAAATCTCCAGATAAGATGTCTGGAATTCATGACGCCATATCTCACACCACCCAGCCCACGTCTTCACACTTCCTCAGTAATCAACAGGTACTTTCTGAAGTGTACAGAAAGTGAGCCTTACAAGAGGAATTGCATACCACAAAGGTAAAAAAAAAACACATCCTAGAATATAAGTAAAAGTGTGTTGAGCATAATCCATCTTAATAATTGGTCAATGATAATGAAAAGACACATTAGCTGTATCTGCACAGAATGGTGTCTTATATTCAGTGTTTTTTTTATTTAAAAGAAGGCAAAAAATCTGCCAAAGAGAAGAGATAATCCCACTTGTTTCCACTGTCAATCAATCTGTGGTCTGATCTGCCTTGTTTCAACATATTGCTCCTAGAAAAAAAATCCTTAAACAAGTGTAACTATATTGGAAATAAGTGGGATTATCTCATCCCACTGGCAAACCTTGTTTTAAGAAAAACAAGATTCTGAAATTGAATGTGAGACTCAATGGCTTGTTAAAATGGAGATTTTTTTTACAGTGTGTAAATGTTTTTACACACTGCTAATGTCAGCTGTCAACTAGATACTGACAGAAAAACAAGAGGAAATAATAGCGATACCAAGACTTTGTTACGTCTGTTATTGTAAGTCCTTACTGACACAACAAAACACTTCCCAGATGTTTTTTTTTTCAGCTTGTTGTGTTATCTTCTGATTCCTGGCAGAATAATGTGACTCCCATTTGTCACTGTCTGCTCATAACACTACAGCTACAGTTTGTCAAGAGCTCCCTCTGCTGGCAGCTACATGGAACTTCCCTACATTAAATCAGATGGTAATACTAGACAGACAAAAGCATAGACAAAAACAACAAACCCATACACACACACACACACACAAACACTGCATGCTCACCCGTGGAGTGTATCTGTGTCACTGTCTTTCTCTGCCGGCTCTGGCTTGTGCACCATCTCCTTCTTCAGAGTCCCGATCTCCCAGGCAAACGAGTCGATCAGCTGCAGGGAGACAGACAGCAATAATCGATCAGCTTGAGGCAAGACCGAGTAGAGATCAGGGAGCAGCTGATAGAGAGAATAAACTCAAATCTATAAGGAGATTTGCTCAGCCTCAAGCAGTGTGTTCAGGTGTTCCCAGTGTCTTGCTTGTGATATGAACTGCTTCTCTTTTGTGCATTCTCTGAATTTGAGTGTGTGTGTGTGTGTGTGTGTGAGTGGGTGTCCACCTACTCCTGGACTATCCACTTCCTAGTGACTGGTTGAAGTTACTGAATGGGAGTAGGAGGCAATGAACACTTTGTCTCCCACTTTGTCCTTAATTATCTTTTATTTGGTTAAAAGTTCTTCTCTAACTCGTCTGCTGCTCTTTGTCTATATCCTCCTTTCTGATAATTACAGATTTAATCAAGAGGGGATAATGTTTTTTTTTTCTTTCAAACTTTACAATTTATATAATATGGAAGTGAAAAAGATGCACAAAAATAGAAGTCAGTAACAGTGCATATCAACTTCTCTCTCAGAGAGAGAAGGGAAACGATTAGGAACACGATGCTTTTTGCTGGACTGTATAAATGCACATTCCAGACATCTGACCAAACAACCAAAATCAAAGGAGTGAAAACTAACTTGATATCTCTATGTGTCATGGTAGTTAGTGTTATTTTGCAGAAGCGGTTTGTTTTAGTTGCTTTTTGGGTTCAACCATTGGCCCTGTATTTGTGTACTGAAGCAAAGTGCTTGCAAGAGACTGACATTATGCCAAGATCTACAGCGAAGTAAGAAAAGTGATGCAATTTTGAACAAAACAAATGTACACTATAGCAAAAAGCTAGGAAAATAAAGCCCAGGTTGTTTAGAGATTGTGATGTTTCAAAGGAGAAGCCGATTAGACCTACAGGACAGACAAGGATGAATATGGAAGTAAGCAGAAATTCAGCTTTAGGCTGGTGGCTAGTGGCAATTCCAAGCCCAACTTTCCAGCAGAGGTCTCTATTTCAAACACCCATCTGCTGCACAGATCCAACACCACTGTGTGAAATCTGCCTAAAACAGCTAGCCTCCTATACACTCCTGTGTTAAGTCCATCCCAACCATGCTGAATCAGTGCTTTTACTCTCCGTTCACTCCTCTGGAGGCTCTGAGCTCTGAGCCAGCCAGCTAACCACTACTCACAAGGCTATTAGTTTGACCCCAAGTCAACCCCAAAGTCAGCAAACCACACACACACACACACACACACACACACACACACACACACACACACAAGCCTTTATATGTGCACTGGCAAACACAACACACACAGCCAGGGATAACAGCTACTGCTAACAGTCTTAACCAGTATAAAACTTTGGCATCTATGGACTCAAGCCAAGCACGATAAACCAGAAGAGAATTGTGTTTCACTTCCAAAACGTAAAGCCTGTGTTTGTAGTTTAAGTGCCTATTTATAATGAGACTTATAATGTTTCCCTCCTCTAAATGATTTGTGGAGGATTAACAACGGTCAGCAACAGCACTGCCTCTGGGATTTCTCAATCGCACCCTCTGAGGGTTTCTGTTTCATCTGCAGGAGTCATCTGCAGCTAGTTTCCTAGAATTTAGATTGACCCCTATTATTTAGAGTGTGGCATTAGCATTTGTTTCATTTCCCAATTATAGGCGCAGTTGAGCAACATGTATATTGGGCAACATTAGATCAGCTGCTTGAGGAGAGAGAGCTAAGCTGTTTAAGAGGAAATCACAAATTTAGACCCATTCAGCCTTCCAAAGGCACGGCACATTCAGAGCCTGAAATATCAAGAGTGACATATTTACAGCATTTTGAACACTGTCTAAAGAAGATGTGCACCACCATACCAATCTGTAATCTGCATTAGAGAAGTTATTAGAGTTTCCCAGCAGACATAGTCTTAGTCATGGGTTGGATCTCAAACAGATTTGCTTGATTTGATATGAGCTTAGAGGTGAAAAGGGGTAAAAACTAGGAGAAATACCAAGAGAAAAAATTGAAAATGCATCATTAAAAGCTATTTTAAAAAGCTAGCTATTGTGCAAAGCAGGAAAAAAATCTTTTGGATCATCTCGTAGACCAGTAAAGTGCACAAGAGCTGCTAAAGAAATGCGTGGCCAGTTTTACAAGGAAACTGTGATTCCTGAGGCCATGGCTGGCAAGACTGCCACTGACGAGGACTGGCATCTACTCGGGCATTGACGGAAATCACAGAAGGTCTAGCACCCACTTGCATGCGTTAACTAATGTAATAAAACCACTTTTAACTCACAAAACCATCCTTCAGGAGTCATGAGGAAAGTATGTGTGCTTGGCGTTGGGAGTGGCGAGACGCCAAAGAGGGCAGAATAAACACGGAGAAAGAGGGTGGAAAACTGCACTCTTTTTTTTCCTCTCTGCCTTCATATCCATAATGTGCTTTCAGTTCTCAAGTATGTGGATGGAGCTATGAGAGGAAATTCTGTCTTCTTGGTTTGTATTTGTACTGTCATATGGCCTTTTATCTCCCCTAGAGTCCCTGAGGCTGTACAGAGCCATAAAGTTGTGAATGATGGCAGAGCTGATAGACAACAGGTTGTCAGGTCTGTGCTGGGAGATTCTCTGAAAGGCCCCCGGACCTGCTGACCCCGGTCTACTTTTTAGCAGTCTTCTCTCTCCTCTTTGTTCTCTTTCCCAATGCCCCTTCGTCCTTTTGTCTCCCTCACTAGACCAAAGCAGGATCAAGGTCAATGACATGCAATGACATAGATTTTACATGAGTTATCTTTGCTTGAAGCGGCACTGAGGCAAAGCATTTGCAGAGCTCTTTTGGACAAAAGTGCTGACAATCACTCACACACACGCTCTTGTTGCCAAGTATCCACGAAAAGAGGATGTATACTGATGTAATTTCTTAAAAAATAGAAATGAACTCTTGTCCTGGGCAAGTCAGCAGAACTAAGTTTTATCTTTTTCCAAATCAGATTATTACACTAAGGAACATGAATTAAGCTTTGATTTTATTGCTGCTTGCTGAGGTGTGGCTACACGATCAGGCAGTGTGTGTTTAAGGCGGGCCTATAATTATCATAAGGCCTGCAGATAACAGGCATTAACAGTCTTCACTATAATAAAGGTTTTGTTTAGTTAAAGATGCTAAACAGCTACTAACATCCTATCTGGTGAGAGGAGCTTCCTCCAGGCAAGTGAACTGCTAATATTTGATGTAATATGTTGAGTGATGTGGCGCTCTATCTCATAGTTCAATATTTAATCAAGGCCAGGAGTGCCCAATAGTCAACTTAGTTACCTTTGGCCATGACCAGTGTCAACAGTTCATGATAAGCTTACACATCAGGAGTCGTACATTGAAAGAAAAGGCTTATGAGAGATGACTTAATGACGTTATGTACAGACAGTTTGAAGCTTTTTGAAAAGTTTTCATTTCAAGAAGACAAGGTTGTTTTATATTTTTTTGCTAAATACTTGAAGAAAACAGATGGGCAGATGCTCTAAAGTCAATAAACTCTTAAGTGACAGTAATAGCTTCTAAGAGTTGCTGTCAAACTTTCAAATGGAGGGTTTTATATTATGTTCTAAGACTATTTGGTAATCACAGTGGGAGTATTTGGTGAGGTTCCAATTTCTCATCACATGATAAGTCTACCGCATTTGTTTTTAAAGGAGAATGTCGAAGTGAAGTTCAAAGCAAATGTGTGTTAAGCAATCCAGAAGAAACTGAACTTCACAAAAACAAAGAGATGAAAGCCCTGACAGAAAACCAAACCACAGAGCTATACTCAACAAGGCTCCGCCTCCCTCCTCCTCCTCTCTAATCTTCTCTCTGATTTAGCCTCTAACTCTTCAGTTTGCCCCCCACCCAAATTATCTCCCCTGCTGAGAGCCAGAGGAGACCAGAGCCTTGCCCAAGATCTTTCTGTAAACTGCAAATGTAGTCTTTTCTGTTCTGTTGGCATGATGATGTCCCATACACACACTGGTGTTTCAGACTTCTCTCTTTGAGTGATACATACCTTGAAGAAGCTGCCTTTCCGCTCCTGCTGGCGGGTTTGACTGACTAAACTGGTTGACATGTTGTCTGTACGGCCTTCTCTGTCTGTCTCTTTCTGCTGGAGTGCCTGTAAGAGAAAGAAGACACAGCTAAACACACAGAGCCAAAGGATACGACTAAATAAAGCAATTCAGTTTTGTCCAGCCAAGTTCAGTCTAGTCTCAAAAGAGATTTATAATCAAGAAATAAGTGGTTACAAAGAAGTTCTGGCAGCTCTTTTTCCCTAGGCGCGCACATTTCTTCCCCACCTTGTTTACCTTCCTTCCAAACATTTTTACAGAAGTGAATGGGGGTAGTGTGTCAAAAGAAATCTGGTGGGAAAAAAACAAAGACCTATCTTAAAACCTGAGGATGCAAAGGAGACCAATTTCAGACCTGTTAAGCCTGGCACAGCTGCTGTGATATGTCCACTGATCAGTAGGCTGTGTCTTCAATTTGGACTTTAAAGGCATCAGTTTGTTCTTCAGTAACTTAGTGTTATACTATTTTCATGCTATCCAATTAAGTGCAAGACCTTACTATAACTATAAACAAATTAAACCATTAATAAGAATAATTAAGACAACTGGTTGACCAAATTTCCATTTGCTGCCTGTCACAAAGAGGACACTGTCTTTGGGACTGGGTGCAGTGCTGCTGCTCTATGGACCTGTACTCACTGCTACTACTGGCCGTGAAATACTGCAAGGACAGTTGCAAAGCTAGCTTACATATGGAAAAGTATACTAACATCTCAATTAATGTAGTATGATTTATTGATGTTAGCACCTTTAGCGTGTAATACCATTAACTGAGCAGACAACAGATAATTAGAACTACTGCCTGTGCTTTGGTTTCAGCGTGGCTTTAGTATGATGAAACTGTGAAGAAGCATGCTGATATTCTTCACACAGCAACAGTATGCAGGGTTAGTATGGCATGTATTAGGGATGAGCAACCATGTGCCATGGAGGGCCGAGAGTCTGCAGGTTTTCTTTTCAACCAAGGTGAGATAATCAGTGAAATCACAGGCCTAGCCTGTACCAAACCAGCTTCTGCAACAACGCTGGACCACTGCCAGTCTAAAATAAATTTGAATCCATTTATTCTCCTTCCACCTCCCTCTTCCTTCACCTCTGTCTTTTTATATCTATCTCTTTAAAGAACTAGCTCTGCTTATTTGTGGCAAGAGGCAGTGTGTTTTCCACTCCAAGCAACTATTTCCCTCCAGACCTTGGAAGGAGTTCTGGATCATAGCAAAAAACAATGAACATGAAAGCTTACTCACTGCGGCTGACACAAATTGACCGCTGATGTTAGTGATGATTTTTGCACGAACATAACTAGAAATAAGCATGCGTGTACACACACTCACACATACTTTTGACCCAGATGTTGTGGTTGAATCAGTAACACCAGCTGATACAATCCAGCTGTGTCGAGACATGCAAACACCTCCCAGCCTTTCTTTTTAAAGCCAGGCACGTGGACAACACCAGAACAAAACACCATCAGCGTTCCTCATGGGTCAAAATCCTGTCCACATCTGCATTAACATCTTAACTATAAGGCTTGTGGCTACTGTTGGGCCGACTGAAGAGTGTGCTGTTTGACTGGGTGAAAGGAAACTCAGGGATGCCTACTAGACAAAAACATTTGCTGCTCAGTCAGTGGTGGAATTCCTTTGATCTGAAAGCCGGTAAGGTGCTCTGAACATGGAGGCTACACATTCTGTCACATGTGTACAGGTTAGTGCACCCTAGGATTAGACAGATAAGGCAGGTTGCTGATATACCACCCCTGCTAAGAATTTTATTGGTCTGGGTTTCAGCGGAGAGTTTGGTGTCCCATCGTCTAAATGCTGTTTCAGAGGATTTTCCACCATGACAAGAATAACAATAAATCTCAGAGAAACACTGAAGACATGTTTTTAAATGTTACTCCCATTTTACCAGGTAAACCAAGTACTGGCTGCACTTGATTTTTTCCATAGGTGGGTGTGGGAGTGGTAAACCTCGGAAAAGGAGTATCAACTGTCAGACGGCTTAGAAGTCCCATTTTATGAGGTACTGTGTGAAAGCAACAATGTCACAGTCACATAAACAATATTTTATCCCATTTTACACCTTTAAAAAATGCATCCCTTGTATTTTGTGTTTTTCCTCTTCCTGGTCTTTCAGTAACATCCACTGGTCTCACAGGGTAAGTGGCGCATGATCCACGTACAGTGCCAACTCCACCTACCTGGCGCACCACCGGTACATTCGATATAGAGTGCAGTCGTTTATTTTCAAGGGCGATTTGAAATCACTAGAAGGAGCGTACTGCACAGGTGGAACTCAGTTTGACTGAGCTTATCATCGGTGGAGAAAATCCTACATCTTTTTCTGAGATCAATTGTTTTAGGAAAAGTTCTGAAAATGTCTGAGGTCATGAGGTCACTGGAGAGGGACTTGAAAATGGATAAATTTAAAGATACTGCATATTGGCACAAAATACTGGTTATCAGCAGTTTCAATACAAAAATATCAGTAGTGACTTTTAAAAAACTCATTGGTTGAACTCTAGTATACACATACATACATCACAACACACACACACACACACACACACACTAGTACACATGGAAAGTGTGTACTTGTATGGGATCTATCTGCTGACCTTGAGAGAAAAAAAACAAACCTGACAGAAAAACACTGGATTACATTACCATGTTTTTTACTGGAGTGTGTGTGCACACAGGAAAGAGAGAAACAGAGAGAGAGAAATTTCACTCTGATGGG
>OMKZ01019116.1:19130-31910 GCA_900302535.1 Neoniphon sammara
TTTTTTTGAACATTATATTTCTTGACTTTCTGTAAAATATCATCAAATTCAATGACTTTTTCTGATTTTCTGGCTTTGAATAAAATGTGCAGTGTCCCCAATGCATTTGTGTGCATTAGAATAAAATTAATTTGAAGAATTTTGAGGTTTACTCACCTTTTTAAACACACTGCTATTATTATGAACATAACTGTATATGGGTATATAATGCTGGGTTTTTGGACTAGTAGGACCAGAAGGTGCAGGTTACGGAAAGGAGGAGGAAAGCACTGATGACAATAATCAGTGAAACTCAAGACACTGGAGTTTTGGTGGAAAAGGTACCATGTATTAAACATAAACAACAAACAAACAATTATATCTAGATATGCATATAGAGATATGGCCATACATGAACTCAATTTTCATCAAAAAACCATCACATGACCCCTTCAATATACACACACACTCACACAATGTCTCTAAAGTTCAAATATATGTCATTGAAGTCAGTCAGTCCAAGGAAAGTGAAGTGAGTGTTGGTCCAGGTGTGTGTCAGTGAATGTGGGGCTTGGTGGCAAAGTGAGGGTTGCTGCCTTTGTCCTACCGCCCTGGCAGGATTGTCGATGGTTGAAGGCTTCTGATGATTTCGCTCGAAGGCTCCAGTCATTCGGGTTAGCTCGCCATCAAAGTTGCATCCATCCCTCAGAAATAAACCTGGCCAATTCAGAAGCTCCGAGCTCACACCCAACAGGTAAAAACTGCCGGTGTCGGCTCAGTGGTTATCTTCAGCAGCTCCTCTCTGTGCGGCAGCACCAACTGAGTGATTGCATACACCTGCTACCGGTATATGCACAGAGAGGGCGCGCTGGCTGGCTGTGATTGCCCCGCGAGATTTACAAATCATGGGAATGACAAAGTCTGCCCTCCCACCTCCAACGGAGTCCATTAAACATTACAATAAAGCACTTTTTTTGGACCTGGGTTACACTGAGGTTAACCTCGCACGGCTTTTTAAAGACAACATTGACGTTGATATTTTTGAAGCTTTAATGAAAACATCAGACATGTTGGCCAACTGATGCATCAGTCAAATGTGATGCTCTTCCTGTTTCCTGGTGCATTCTGTTTTATTTGCGAGTCAGGACTCTGCAGACTCACAAAGTGTCTGTGACTCCCAGGTCCTCGCTGTGACAGGTGCGCTCCTGGTTTCTATGGCGACCTGACTGTACCCGGAGCCCGCTGTGAGGAGTGTCCCTGCAACAACAACATCGACCCGGACGACCGGGCCGCCTGCGATGATGTAACGGGCGAGTGTCGTCGCTGCCTTCACAACACCCACGGACCGCGCTGCCAAAACTGCAAGCCTGGTTACTATGGTAACGCACTGGTTCAGGACTGCAAAGGTAAAGATAATCTGGTTGGACCGCTGTCCTCCGCTGATGTTGTTTGGCTTTGTTGTCTTTGGGTCTTGTCCTGTTCGCTGCTGTCTGACCTGCATGAAGCCCATTTACTGAAACAGCAAACAGGCGTTGCTTCACTCGCTTCATGGATTCCTACATTGTAAATTAGTGGGTTTTTTTGTTTGTTTATTTGTTTTTTTTTGCCTGCATGGATCTCCAGTTCAAACCCCTAATAAAGACCAGATTTAGGCTTTAGCAGCGGAGCCACATTTTATAAAATTTATTTTACCCTCCACCAAAAAGGTTTTGTATCTCAAAAACTGGTAGATTTGGTAGACTTAAGGGACTGTTAGACTTTGTGCGTCCACATGTCCGTGAGGGTCCGCGTGTCCGTGAGGGTCCACGTGACATAAATTTTGTCACCAACTGACGTCAGCAGATGTCCATGCGGACAGGTAATGGACGTCCGCTGTGCAGCCAGATTTTTGTGACCACACGGACTGTACGCTTGCGTACGCTCGCCACTGAGCATGCTCCGGGAGGTTCGCCTGTACTCACAGTTCATCTCTGAAGAACAGAGACAATCCAATGTGTGCAGATTGGTGGAGAGAAATGGCCCAGGCAGAGGGGAGAGACGTGGAGGCGTGCAGGTAAAAGTGAAAGTATCTGCGAGGCTGAAAGCCACTCAGACTTCATTAAACACTAACTAGAAACGGGATCCCTAAATTTAACTCGACCCTTAAAAATTAAGGCGTTCTGTGCGTGGTGTTTCATTGTGGTGGTGGGACACTCTTCTGGTGAAGCGCATCCCCTCGCCACAGCCAAATTCTAGTCTAACAGAGCCGCGTGCACGCCTGTTTTAAAGTTTATCAGCCCCTTAAGAGGTGACTGAACCAGACCTGAGAGCTTACCTTCAGCCCTGATACAGTTCTCATTTCATCTCATTTCATCTCATCTGATCGACACTCAAATGTTTTGTTTCAGTTTCACTCGGTGAGAAGTGACTCACTGAATTTCATGTTTTTTGTGGTTAAGATCCATGTAGACACATGTAGTCTTCTTCCTCTTGTTTTCTGTATTGTTGGTGTGTGTGTGTGTGTGTGTGTGTGTGTGTGTGTGTGTGTGTGATCTCTTAGAGAAACACTCAGCTTTTCTCAGCTCAGCGATCACAGCAGATCTCAGTGATTCAACATGATATTTTAAACGTGAAACGTCATGTCGTGTTCCTCAGCATGTTCCTGTGACCGGCGAGGCACGGAGGTCCTTCAGTGCCCCCTTGGGAGTCCATGTTTCTGCGATGCCAGGACGGGACAGTGCCCCTGCAGGACGGGTGCAGTGGGTGTCCTCTGTGATGAATGCGATGATGGATACTGGAACATCGGGGGGGCGTCAGGGTGTCAGCCCTGCAACTGTGACCCGGCCAACTCTTTCGGCAACATCTGCGACAAGGCAAGGTGTCCCGAGTCTCCGGGGTAACTGTGAACCACCAGGCCACCAGGGACAGAACGGGCACTCCTGATAAATTCAAAATTCCCAAATTTCCTTTTGATGCTGGGTCTTCATGTCTCCTCAGCCCGTGCTGTGCTTTTCAGTCCTGCTGATTTCAGTTTTGACACCTTCAGCCAGACAGAAGTGACCAAACAGTGGATGAAGCTGCATTTTCCTGCAGCTTCATTTATGAATGCACCAAACTTTCTGTGCAAATGTCGGGATTTATAAAAATGTGGGAGAATGTTAAGTAGGCAGTATACTTCATACAAAGTAGAACTTAAGGGGCAAAAAGACATCGTGCAAGACACAAGACACGGTGTTTCCTGTTCTCTTGTGTGCTTTGTGCACGACATCACAGCTGAACTGTGTCTCGTGTCTTTTCTCCTTCTGGTCTGTGATGGCGTGGCACGAGCGCTCATGACAAGCATTACTTCTGTTACCGTGGAAACACATGTTGAGTTAGCATGCAGGTCTGAGGGAAGAGTGGAGCCTGTTGGTGGACAGAGCTCTGCAGGGCGAGCGCTGTAGGCAGGGCACATGCAAATATTCCCATCACAGCGTTTCCCCGTATATTAAATGTAACAGCATCACCATCACCAGTCATTTGAGTCTCTGAAAGCCATAGGGTGACCAAAAGTAAGTCACTCTTTTCTGTATTTTTGATCATATTGTAAGTGTGACGGAGAATGTCAATCTCAGTGTACAGTCCTGTTACTTCAATTATTTCTTAGATGTTTTAAGGTAGTTTTGGTAAACCACTTGAAGGTATTAATGTTCTCACACTATTAGCACTGATGCCATGTGGCTACATTTCATGTATTTTCTAATGCTGTGCTACAAAATCAGGCCTGTTACATTCAGTCCTGTTACTCATATTTAATATTTCTCAAACCTTTTAAAAAAAATTAATAAATAAAATAAGATGGCCTGAGAGATTGACGATTATACATTCTGATTAGTTAAATGTTAATAGATTCAGTGCTGAAAAAAGAGAATGAAGTTTAATCTTGAAAAGTTATAACACGCAAATGGTGCCGATTCAGCGGAATGGCCCAGCAGCAGCAGCAGCAGCAGCAGTGGTAGTAGTAGTAGTAGTCGTAGTATATTTTTAATACAAGTACTGTAGGACCAGAAAGAGTAGTACCAGTTGTTCTAGTAGAATGTATTAGTCCTACTATATAAGACATTCTTTGTGACTAATGTTGTACTGAATCTGTGGTGTCTGTATTATTGCAGGTCACACAGTACGTCACACAGTGGCGCAGTGGTTAGCACTGTTTCCTCACAGCAAGAAGGTCCTGGGTTCAAATCCTGGCTGGCCAGGGTCCTCTCTGTGTGCAGTTTGCATGTTCTTCCCGTGTTCCTGTGGGTTTCCACCAGGCGCTCTGGTTTCCTCCCACAGTCCAAAGACATGTACGTTAGGTGAATTGGAGACTCTAAATTGCCCATGTGTGTGTGTGTGTGTGGACTGGCGGCCTCTCCAGGGTGTTTCCTCGCCCTCTGCCTGTAGTATGGTGGGATAGGCTCCAGCCTCCCTGTGACTCTGACTGAAGTGGAAAATGAATGAACATAATAATCAAGATGGTGGAGGTGACTAACTGACTGTCAGAAAGTTTTATGCTAAAAGACACAGGGTGTCCAACACCCTCAACATCTTCTAATTGACAGCACTGCAGGTGCAAGAAGGCTGCACCTCAGTGCACGGGACAATGTGCCTGCTGACTCTGAGATTTACTCAAACATTAAATATAATATAATAATATCCTTTATTTAACCAGGTAAAAAAACTCATTGAGATTTAAATCTCTTTTCCAAGAGTGACCTGGCCAAGATGGCAGCACAGAAGCAAAATGGTTACACACAAGACACAAATTAAATACAATCACATAATGCAATCACACAATCCTATTGAGCTCATTTCCCTGTCTTTTATAATTGACTTGAATTCCCCCATAGATATAAGATGTGTCAATTTCAAGTCCTTCTGCACATCATTCCAGGTAGACAGAGCAGAAAATTTAAAAGCCCTTTTGCCTTTTATTGGTGTGCATTAGTCTTTCTTCAATTGTTTATTCTATTTGGAATAGCATTTCATACACTATTCTGCTTGTGATGGATATAGTAGATAGTAACATTGATTGTAATGGATGGTATCTCATTTTAAATAACAATTTCTGATGCTGATTGAGTGCTTTGGTCTGATGTGTGCAATGAGAGCGAGCAGTCCCACAATCCTCCCACCTGGAAATAACATGAGTGAAGCAGAGCTCGGCCTGGACCAGACGCCCCAGCTGTCTCAGACACAGTCCCTTCAGCAGCTGGATAAGACACTGGTCATCCAGGTGATACTCCGATGGGTCTACGCATGAAGCAGAACGTCATTACCTTCATTTGAACAATTCCTAAAATTTGCATGAGGGGCAGAGCATTGTCTCTGCCACAGAACAAAAGAGTTGGCTCACTTGGCTCATCTCTGAGCTGCTCCTCTGCTTTCTCTATGGTGGTCAAGATGTTGAGAGTCAGCTCTGGTCTTTTGCCGACTACTGTGAAGCCATTCCACACATACATCATTTCCTGTGAGGGAGGAAGAACATTCTCGCTTATTATCAAAAATTATTGAGAGCATCTATAGGCTTGATATCATCGTATTATAAATTCACTGAAAGTTGTGTGTGTGTGTGTGTGTGTGTGTTTGCATGTGTCCTAACCAAAGCAGGGACAACTAGCTTCACAGGGTTAGGGGAAGCGTATCGCTGCGCCTTCTTTGCTGCAAACTTCTCCGTTGGAATAGACTTCCCGGCAATCCTCAGTCTGAGGCTATCCACCTGCCTACAAACCACACAATTCATGTTCATTGAACAACAGTTACACAATAAAAATGTACCCAATATAATAGTGCTCTCCCTAACACACCTGAATAACTCTACCACATTTTCCCCCATTTTTTTCACTTCTTCCTCTGGCAGCATGCTCAAAATGGCCGCTTTCTGGAATATGTAGACGGCCTGTGTGAGGAGAGTTAACACGTAATGAGATCAAAGAAGCATCTTTAACACACCAGCATTTTTACTACATGGTGAAATCATGTTACATTAGGTACCTGGGACCACTTGCTCTCTTTGGAGAGCAGGTCAGCGTAACGGTATGCCTCCCTCCAGTCCTGCTCAAATGAGTAGGCCCACATCAGCTCCCAGTAGCAAAGGTGGTGAATCTGTCGCCACTCCTGCTGTGCCACAATACACGCCAAGAACTTCTCCTGGGCCTGGGGAGAAATATCAGTTTAGAGGCTTTGATTTTTACAACATTTACAGAAATATTTTGACACAGACACTGTGCAGCACTGTATTACTCACAAATGTGAAGTTTCCTTTGAGCAAAGAAATTCTTGCAGTGTAGAAAAGCATGAGGGCTCCCTGTGGGCACAAGCAAACAAATTAGAGGAAAAACACTATACTACTTTACTACATGAATGGGCACAAGGAAAACAACAGGTCTGTCTCAAAGCCACAAAACAGAAAACGCTCCACAGTTACACTTAGCTCTAGGATTTCCAACTCAGTACCATACCCATTTGAGAAATAGTCATAAAATCTATTGATTCGTGTACATGGATATGAATTCTTAACTTTATTCATATATATCACAACTTTCAAACTAATGCATTTTAACTGGGATAGTGTATGTAACTGTTACATATGTTTTGGACTTTCAAAAGGGTTCTCTGATATCTGGTCAAAGGTGTGACCATGTACTAGCTCAGCTTGCAACTAGGGCTATTTTGCAGTAGACAATGTTTTGATCCACTAAGGACCTTCTTCAGGTTTCAGGTCTTCAGATCCTTAACAGATCGAAATGTTGTCTGCTGCATTAAAGCTCTAGTTGCAAGTTGAGCCAGTGTGCAGGATTTCTCATTTTTGCTTTTGTGGTTTTCCTCTGACACACCTGCTCTAAGACACTTTTGGATACACGTGCACAGAAGTAATTTATGACTTCAAAAAAGATGTGACCATGAAATGTGAAAATTAAAACCTATCCTAGGACTAAATCAAATACATCTTTGGAAAGGCCTTGACATAGAGAGTGACATTATTTGAGTCTAAAGATTCTAAATGGCTCCTGCTTTGAAATACTGAGCTCAGTGCAAGTTTGAAGGCTTATCATTCAGGAACTGAAGGGGCTACAGGGACCAACTGTTGTAGAAAACTCTTGAACTCAGCTATCGTGTGCATGTGGTCACTAACTGGGGGTGCAGTTAAATTTTAACTCATTCATCAATTAGATATTTTAAATCTGATAACACATGTGTTTCCAATCCCCTCAAACGCCCCAAGCATACTCCCAGTTTAATATTTCTAAATTTGAAAGTATTAACATCTTAGAAACAAACTACAGTTCCTTATAGACGCACGGTATTGCTTGATTCGAATCAGCACAGAACTTGTAGTTCTTTTGGTTTGCAAAGTAGGGTTGAAATTAGGGTTGTAGAAAGATATCTTATTGATATATTCTATTAAATATATCAAATATCAACTACATCAACTATATATCAAATATTAACTACAAGGGAAACAAACTATATTGCATCTGTATGAACTATATAGGAAAAAAGTCAGGAAGATGGTTTTTTTTAGCTAGTATTGTAGAAATTATTTTTTGGGTTGCATTCAATGTCAGTGGGAGTTATCAAGCACTTGAAGGTGCTTTAAGTTTCTTTTAGGGCCTCCAAATATTTGTGCAGTTCCCTCATGGATGCATTAAGCTGCTCCTTGTGTGCATACAAATATGTTAGCATTTGCAGCAAACAATAGGAGAATATACCCCAATGATTTCCCTCTTACTTGTCTGCAGAAAGAGCTGATCTCAGAATGGTTTCTATGGTAACATACTTCAAAAAGGGCTACATAAACTGTGGGGAAAACTGATCTGCTGCCAGGAAAAGCCAGGTACGATTCAGTTATTGGTATCTGACATCATGGACCGTTTTAATAAAGAAGGTAATTTCAATGGCAAAGCAGCCTACATGATACCTTAAGCAACAATGCATAATTCCATGAGTAAAATATGTATTCAGGTTACTGTAAAAGGTTAACAATTAAAACTTCAAAACAAACAAATTGTCCTTGAGGTCAAACTTCTATAATGCATTACAGCCTCTGTCCTGCCCACCTGCTCCCGATGGTTAGGGGTAGGGCTGGACTGGCCATCTGGCATACCGGGCATTTGCCTGGTGGGCCGGCAGGTCTTTTGGGCCGAATGACCTTTTGTTTTGTTTTTTGACTAATTGGCCAGTAAAACCGGTAGATCAGCCCATTAATCATGATTGATTCTGGGCTGGCCCAATCACAGCTGAGGGCAGAGGGCCCCTCCTCCTTGGGCCTCAGCTGTCTATCTTTAAGGGGACCGCAAGGATGGTGTACTGGCAGGTGGTGTCCGATCGATTGTGGTGGCCTCATCTGGGGCCAAAATGCCACGGCCGATTTTTTTTGTCCCAGTCCAGCCCTGGTTAGGGAAAACTTTTTTTAAAAAGTAGCCATGAATCACTTGTACTGCTTGCCACAAAAAAGCTTGATAATTGGTATCCATGTACACAAATCAACAGATTAAAATTTGGAACTATTTCATGAATGGGTGTGATACTGGGTTGGGATTTCAACTAGAACAGCAGGGGTTGTGCTTACAGGACCCCATTCCTAACCCTAGGAGGCTCCACTGTCTTATTTCTGAAAAAGTGAGCAAGTCAGTGAGTGAGTGACATACCAGTTTCTAAGCCTTCTACACTTATAGCGGTCTGGCAGTTAATGTAAAATTTTATTTCTCCAGTCACGTAGCTATGGAGGTCTGCTGTCTTTCAAGCCATATTTATCAGTACTTGACATATTGTTTAAAACCTTGCTACAGATATAGAAGATGTTCAGACAGGTTTCAAGACCCTTTAATTTAGTAAGTCCTCTTCAACTATAAGTGGTAACTAAAGGCTAGCCTTTTTCCAATTGCCCAACCATAAAATTGTGTGAAAAGACAAAGTTTACATTCGGAAACTTCTGAATGTAGGGCTCCAGCAGGGCTTCAGCCTCAGCAAGGTTACCTTCACCAGTACCTGGGAGGAGAAAAGGAAAAACAAAGAAAGAGGTTTCTGATCATTAAAAGCAGCCACTGCAGGAAACATTGAACTTGATGGAAAACTTAGAAATCTGCTACCTCATGTTGTTCTTACCCAGTATCACAGAAATGTAGAGGTGAAACATCATCAGAGTCAGGGTGCTGAGGATGGAGCGCAGGCCGTTGCTGGAAGCCCCCTCTCTCAGCTCTGACAAACCCATCTCCTGTAAGAGAGGATTACAAGATGGATCTTTGTGCACAGTGAGCACTAGTTCAGTGTGTGTTAAATCATGCCACATCAAACAACATCAGTTCTTTATAGGATGTATTGAGACAGTAGACAAGTGCACTATTTTTTTAATGTGGAACGTAGCACTTACCCTGTCTCCAGAGAAGCCCAAAAACTCCATCAGCCTGAGGACTCTGGCTGGGAGCAGAGACAGCATCTGATAAAATAACAAAAACAAAAAAGTTATGCACTGATATGGTTAGGTTGGCTATATTAATACACACAATTTGAGCAACGGTATGAACAACTGCTTTGTCCTTAAATATACCTCAATAGTGTTAATTGTACAGCTTCTACAGTCACAGATCTGTGAATCAGTAGTGCTCAGTCCAGTTACATTATACTGCAGGGCCGTGTTACACCTGTTAGAGCACTCAAACACTGCATGACAGAAAAATGAAAGGCAAGCTCTCACCAGATTAAATGATCCAATGCCCATGTTGACACCACACTTGAAATGAATGTGTGTGCTCTTCTGGTTTTCCACGTTTTTTGTGATGTTCACCATGGCTTGGCAATTCCTAGTTGAAGAGACATCATACCCGTTTATAAAGTCTTAAAGGAAGTTTCAACCCTCATAGCTTTGTTAGGTAGATGCAAACATATACACTGATTACAAACGGTATCAAACGAATGTGCCATCTAACCATTTCATAAGAAGAATGTGAAGACAGAATTTCATTATCAGAAACTGGAAAACACCATTTCCCAAGATCCTCCATCACACAGGTGGCCAGACAGTTGTGTACTTGGGTGGCGAGCTCCGTAGCTACATAGTTTGTGAGGTCAGAGCAACAGCACAACACAACGATGGCGCAGAGAATTTGTGCCGTTTGTGGATGTTTCATCGCTGCAGCCATGCCAATTTCTGTGGTCCACTTTCTGTTGAAAAGTTCTTTTTTGTAGTTTATGGCACTGGAGGCTAGAGGTTAAGACTACTAGCTTTTGGGCACAGTAAAGTGTTTGTGTGCATGCTTGTTTAAGAACACCAATCACAACTGAGCACCAAGCTCTGAGCTCCCGCCCCGCCTGTCCTTCACCTCCACCCCACCTGTCGCCTCTTACAATTTAAGGAAATTCAACTAGAAAACAACAAAACAGCACCACAATCACAAGGTAAAATGGGCATATTTGGGTTTAAACAGTGTTAATGTGTTTTA
This sequence comes from Neoniphon sammara, assembly GCA_900302535.1. Taxonomy (NCBI): domain Eukaryota; kingdom Metazoa; phylum Chordata; class Actinopteri; order Holocentriformes; family Holocentridae; genus Neoniphon; species Neoniphon sammara. Next base: position 29,552 of record OMKZ01019116.1, read on the forward strand.
TAGTTGAATCTTCCTTTAAACTATTTTATTTTCTTTGTTTGTTTTTGGCTACATATATACATTATTGGCCCAAAAGAAATAACCTTTAAGCTTCTTACTTGAAAATCTGATAACTGTTTCGGATTCTCATCCCTCCTTTGATGAAGCCGATAATAGTCTCATCCAGGAAAGTGAGAGCTGCTTTCTGCAGAAGAACCTCAGCATAGCACAGCTCTGCATGCATCTCTTCTGTTAAGATCAAAATATCACATGTTGGATGAAGAGTTAAAGAAGAAAAAATCTATTATTGTCTCCTTATGTAGGATTCTGTTTGTAAAAAGAAAACAATTGAGGTGGCTGGCTTTGGTGAACAAATTAAACAATGAGCCATTAGAAACAGATGTCAAGTTGGAATTGCAAATGCTATGTTTGGGACACTACAGTGTCCCTGGGTAGTCAAGTCATACATGATAATGTATGTATGCATGCAGTGTTCATACACACAATACAATTACTTGGCAACAGGACACTGGCACAATAGTGGAAATGACAAATATTTTGCATGCCTCAGGGATAAGACAACATGAAAAGAAATTTGACAGTCTACTTCAAACAAAAACACTTAATGACAAACTTTGCTTTTGTTGGCTGTATATTAGCAGGTTCAGTTCAAGTGTATTGTGAATAAATTGCCTGTGCTCAACTGCAAGTCCAATCTTTGTAAATACAATGTATACGCAGGTCTAACTGCACCCACACTTGTTTTGCGCAATGATTCAAATTGCATCTATGGTCAAATATCCAGACTGCTGTGCAATAGTATGTGAGGTGACAGCATATACTTAAGATAGATTGAACAGTCCACGGTTAGTTCAAGATTTTTACTCACCTTCTGTCAGGTTTTCTACTGGTTGCCGATACCACAGGTTGGTAATGGTTTCCACAAATCCAGTCTTTTTCCGAAATCTGTTAACATATCAATTTTTAGCAGTAGCAGGATTGTGTCTCCAAATTTGTGGAAAAATGTGATCTTCGCATTCAGCTGTTTTTGTCACTGTAATTTTGTAACTCAAGAATGTACCATACATCACCCATGTTATATTGTGGAAAACACTGTAACTTCAGACTATATAATGAAATTGTTACTTTACAGAACTTTAAGTCACACCTCTGGCATGTCTGTAGAGATTCTCTCAATGCTGTCATAGCAACATCCATGTCCTTTGGTTCAAAGGTCATGCCTGCTTGCATCACCAAGATGCTGCTGTAGCCCATTGAATGGTACATACTCTGGGTCTTCCTGTAGGAGAAAAATGTTAGACTCTCAACGAACAAAGAACATAGAGCAAGTGTTAAAACCATTATAAGGTAATCATTATCAAAAGCCATAAATAACAGGCTTAAATTCCTCAAAAAGACCCCAATACTCTCGATTCAAAGTTCAAAAAATAATCTTGTTATCAATGTGAGTAACATACCAGGGTTTTAAGAGAGCCAATGCATCAGAGAACCTGTTGTTAAGGAAAAGATCAAGGGCAGACGAGCAGTCCTTCAACGCTGTGTCTAAATCCATTTCGGGTGATCTCAACGACAGAGTGGAAAAGTAATGTTAGGGTTCTACAGGTCAAATGTCAGACATGATAAACAGGGAGGGATCTGATCAACAAAAAGCATTTGTGGAAGATGTACTTTGGTGAATAGGAATCTCATGGCCAATCTCAAGGCCAGTCAAACTGAGTTTGTTTTATTTAAGCTATGGTAGTCGCCTATGAGTTTATTAATGTTTCTCCACTCCCATGGCAATGCTTAGACTGCCAATTTGTGCTTCACACTGTGGCTATCATGTAAAAACATTTTAATGCCAATTATTGTTTATATTCATGTTTTAGTTGGATTACATGCTGCTCTATGGGTAGAAGGAACGACAATCCTTGGTGGTTAAAAATCCTTTCAAAGTCCAGTGAGTTACTCTCAACATCACATGGTGGTCAAGTGGACAAGGCTGTTCATTCACAAAACGTTGACACTCTAATAATGTGAGCTTTCAAAAAGACAGTGGTAGTGCTCTTGCATAAACCTCTGTACTGCTTGGGTCATTCCTATAATGCGGTGCTGTCTGGCTTAATTTTTTACTACTTTTAATAATAAGTAGTTATATAATTTGGTCTCAATTTTTAGAACAATTTCTTCACCACTCCTATCTCTGCAAATTAACACAAACAAGTGATATCTCATAATATTATTAAATCATGTTAAGAAACAGGGTGGACATCACAACTACGACCAGATCTCTCTCTCTCTCTCTCTTTCTCTCTCTCTCTCTCTCTCTCATTCACTCATTCTCTCACACACACACACACACACGCGCACACACACACAC
>OMKZ01019116.1:34819-61398 GCA_900302535.1 Neoniphon sammara
AAAAACTATGAGAGAGAGAGAGAGAGAGAGAGAGAGAGAGAGAGAGAGAGGGAGGGAGATGCTGTATATGTCAGTCTTGCTACATGTAAATGTTTTATGTCAATGTATTCATAGTCATCATTATTTTCATAATCATCAAAGATCACAATCATAAAAGATCGAATTTGGTGGATTTTATCAAGCAATTTAGAGTAATCTAGGATATGATTTATGTTGTCAATAGCCTGAGACTTATAGCCTATAAAAATCTGTTGGATTTCTGGACTACATTCTGATGGAAAGGACTGTCTGCATCGATGGATTGCACCTTGTTGAGGCTGAAAGAGAAACAAATGCCACACACAACACTGGAACTGTTTTAATTGCCAGTTGCCTGCTTGTTGTTTGTTCTGCCATAAATTAAAAAGGAAGAACAAGATGGTAACTGAGTCCAAAAACAGAAATTGGAGAGGTCAGGTCAAGCCAGCAGTCTGGTCAGAGTGCCTCTAGTACAAGAGCAGTCTTCATAGCTCGGCAGGATGGGTTAGGACTTATTTAATTAGTTATTTTGTGGGCTGCTGCCTTTAGTCACTTCTTTGGCCCCAAACCAAGTAATAGAGAGTGGAAATGGTCTATAAAACCCTCCGATAGCCAGCCTGCATGGACGCAGACTGACAACATTCCACTATGATTAAGTGGAACCACACGTGCTGACGGACGGAGGAAACATCATTAGTTTCCTTGCTAATGTTGCTTTGTAAAATGTTTATCCACATCGCCTTTTCACTTGTCTTTAAAATCATGGGATGACACTTTTAATCACGGAATGTGTGGCGGTTAGCCTAAATATCATTTTGCACAAACGACTTGCAGATTTTATTTTACAACCATCCAAAATATGTCATAGCGTAATGGGAATTATTTTGGGAATGTTACACATTTGCAGGGAAGCTGAAAAAAAAAGACTATAAAGAGAATAAAGAGATTACGAGACTCAGAACAGAGCATGGAATGTTATTTAGCCTATTTATTTAGGGATATTTATTTTTTTGTGTTTATTTGCTTGTTTGTCTGTTTTATTTAGGCCATCATTTTTCCTTTTGCATTTTTTTTGTTTGTTTGTTTGCGTGTCCACTGAGGGCTTGAACCTGAGGATTTGTTGTACACCTGTTATTCTGCTTCCTGACCATCGCCACGAGCCATAAAAAGAAAAACTACATTTCCCATGATCCTCATCACTCGAACGGAAAATGGCGGCGGGCAGCTCTTCCACTGCTAGCAACCCAAACATCCCAGAGTATGAATATATTGATGTTAACAGCAAACCATTTCATATCGGGTCGTTCAGAAACTTGTGGCTTGAAAGACTGAAACCTTCTCAGTACTCTTACCAGGAAGAGGACGAGGATACGTTTGATAGCAACTTTGTAAAGGATATGGGAATCACCACGGCGACCATGAGTGAACTGAAAGCCATCTGCAGGTAGTCAACGTTAACGGTAGCAGCTTTTTAGTAGGGTACATAGGCTGTGATAATAGCTTATTCAGGTTGTTCAAAATGTTATCACCGTGGGGGATCCATGCTGAAACCCTTTCCGTTTAAATAACACCTACGGCAAAATTGCTAGGATGTTGCTTACCCAAGTGCTCATTTCTATTTAGCACATTTGCGTTCTATTTACTTTTGTTTCTCCCTGTCAAGTGTCGATTCACTTTCCTGCCACCCTGTGGATGAGACCCCTGACCCAGACGTCGTACCCCCTGACTCCACTCTGAGTACATTGATGTATGACGGTTCAATCAGTTTGTACAAATGACATGACTCAAATGCAGTTAACGGCACGTAGACAAGTCCTAATGCGGTGCACTACGATTCTCTGTCCACAGACAAAGGAAGAGGAGACAGGACTACAAAGATAATCTGAAAATCAATAGGTGTGGCAGGCATGAGCTCTACGCTGATGAACTGGTGGGTACACTTGACTGTGTGACTCTGTTAACAAGGAGCAACTGTTGCATTATTTGTTGTTACTATTATCCGTCTCTGCAAGCATAAGCATCATATTTCTGAGGTGCACAGCTCATTCTAGAAATTACTGGTAGGATAGATGAGAGACAAAGCGCCAGACACATTACAGTTAATGCTTGTGTTTTTTTCTTTGGTTTTCAGGAGCGATTAACAGTGGGCAGAAAACCAGAAGGGGCAGATGACATAATACCTGAAGGGGAGATAATTCTAACCATCAACATCTACTATCCAGCCATTTATGACAGAGTGAGCATTTTTGATTTCCCAGGGTTTCAAAACCCTCCAAATCCGAGCATTTTATACAGGCAAAACGTGCAATAAGGAACTTGTTGTCATTACAGACAGTAACTGCTTGTTTTCCGTAACAGTTCTATGTGTTTTCTCTCAGTTTAACCATGTCAGACCCCACATGACTCTGATGATGATGGGCTCCCACAGCTTGACAGACCTGAGGGACGCCATCTGCTGTGTCAGCGACCTGCAAGTGTGTGGAGAGTTCAGCAACACGCCTGACATGGCTCCAGATTACATCAGCAAAGTGAGCACACACAGAGCCAGGTTACAACTGTCATTTCAAAGCAATGTATCAGATCTAATCATAAAGACCGATAATCACCATGTGTTTCCTGTGGCTGTTTCACCCAGCGAGATCCAATTTGTGAACGCAAACAACTCCCCAAAACCACAGGCAATAACTACATGTATTCCCTTTTAGGACCATTACAAGTCAGCCTTCTTCTTCTTTGAAGGAGTGTTTTACAACGACATGCGATTCCCTGAGTGTCAGGACATCAGTATGTAAGTTTTACCTCCCGATTTATTGAATGATTGATTGATTTACTGATTGAGTCAGTCTCCTCTCCACATAATCATTTAATTTCTAATCTTTTGCACTGACTTTGTGATTGGAGTTGGTTCCTTCTCTTCTTTTGATTTACTTCCATGGTTAAGAAGCCTTCAATTAATGCAATCATAAAGTTTTTAGAACATATTTCTTCCACTGCAATCAAAAATCAAGTTTGTAAGTAAAAAAAAAATTAACTGAAAATAAAAATATCTGGATTGCAAACAAAATTATCTGTTACAGTTTTGTTGGTTTTGGTCTTTTGGTTGGAGAATTTTACTTTTGAAGCCGGCCTCTTTTTGCGTCACAGAAAGATTTGACTGCAAACCAGTCCTCCTTGTTTGTGAATGAAAAAGTTTTCCTTTGAGTCAAAAACTTTTGCATGCAAGTTGAACTGGACGTAGTGGGTGGGATCTACACTGTTGGAGGAGATAAGAGTTTCTACTGGATTGACATGCTATGACTTTCTCCAAGAATGGCAAATTAATGTGAAAAGTTTGAGTGCCAACATTTTAACAAGGATTTGCAACTTTCATACTTTGTTTTATTCTGGCAGAAGTAATTGTAGCAAATGGGTTACCGCTAATAGACCATACATCACAGTGGCCACTGTTCAGGCAACAGCCCCTTTAACCCCAAATGCAGAGGTGCCTCCTTTAGGCCTGTGATGCCAGCTGTCCATCAGTTGCCAGTGTGGAACATGTAAAAATCCAAACATAACATTCGACAGACGAAAAGCCATGTAGGCTACATTGCCATTAATTTGGGGGGGAACAGCTTTATGTTAGTGGCTAAATGGGATTTTAAAAACATGGTGCAACATGGCTTTATTCACCAAATGAAAATGGATCGAACACTTGGTTTGAATTTCTCATTGTGGTACTTAAGGTTTACAACACTGTTTTATATTCTCTAGTAACACCGATAGCGTGTTCAAGGACCTTTTAGTCTGGGTGGGTGTTGTCAGCACCCTATGACTCAGTTAAATCATTAAATCTTTGCCGTAACCCACCAGCCTCTCAAAATAAACCTATTCCAGAGAGCAGAACAGAGGCAGCGGTTCGTAATATTAAGGGCAGAACATTGTACTTGACCTGCTTCCATTTTCACATATTGATCTCTACCACTGAAATACCCAAAAAATGTTTTGCAATGAACTGGCAAAATGTTGGGGATGTGTTACACAAAACAAGAAAAGTTTGCTTTGAGTGGACTGATTGGCAATCCATTCATTCATTCATGAAAGGTCAAACCAAAATTACACGGCCACAGTTATTCATAGCCTTGAGTTTTACATGGACTTAAGCTTTTCTTTGGATCACAAGGCTGCTCTGTTATCGAAAGAATCCAAACTCAGTGTGCGTTTTAAAAATCTCATGAGCATTTTCAAACTGATGAACCTCAGATAACCTGAAAGTGAGGTGAATTGAATTCAGTACAATGTGAATTGTAACTAACATTTTGAACTTCTGAGAAGCCAACACACATGCAGGGCTTTAGAATTACTGTTTTGTAATGTAAATGTTCTTTATTTGTTATGCAGGACCACCATGGAGTGGGCAAAGAGCCGCAACTTCCCCTCCTACCGGCAAGCCAAAATGGAAGACAAATTGCTTGTGGATCTCGAAGTGAAAGTGGGCTTCCCTTACCTGTACTGTCACCAGGGAGACTGTGAACACCTTGTCATCATCACAGATGTCAGGTCAGTGTTTGCTGGTTGGTATTGGTTCTGGTTATTATCGTGTCACTGATTCTTTATTTGTGACCCTGCCTCGTTTCACTATCTAACTCTACTGCACCCCTTATTCATGTGCAGAAAGTCCAGATTTTACTGTCCCATAGAAGAAAATTAATGTAATTTGTCCATGCATATTTTAATTGGGTTGTTGATCAGTATAAATCAGTCACTATTATGCTAAGTGTTGAGATTTCTGGCTTTAAAGGGCTCCATTTCTAGCCTGGACCTGATTTGAGAGGAAAAAATCTGTTCTTTCCTGAAAGGCTTACATAACAAAATGGGAAATACTTTGATTCCAAGTCTCTTGCAAAATCACCAGACTTCTGGTCTACCAATGATTCAACTTCACACTGCATTTTGTTGTAACGGAGTTACGCTGCTCTTAATGGCCCTGCCTAGTTTTAACGGTACGGTGGTTCAGTTGGCCACAAGATGAGATTTAGTCAGAACTTCACCTTTGAAGCAGAAGGCGTTTTGAATCTCAGTATTATTAGGACAGGCCTTTCAGATAAAGCACCTCGTTGTCAGATGATTACTGGAAAGAGGTTCTCGGTTATGAGATAAAGAGCTACATAAGGTGTCTCTGAGGCTGTATTGATAAGTTGGTTTTGACACGCTTCAACTCTCCAGTACATGTGCTTGTACATGTGCAAGTGTGCTTGGGCTTTTGAGGTGCGCGGGAGCTTCATGCATGACTGGACTGAGTGAAACTACCACAACTTTAAAAACTACTTGTGAACACCTAATTGCTGTGGTATCACAGTGCTGCTGTAAATACAAGAATCACTGAACAAAATATTTAATTCATCATTGACTGGGCTACTACAGTTGGATCACTCAGATTTATCTTGGTGAACATGACTGTGGACCAACTTTGAGCTGGTTGGTGCCTGTTTGATTTAGGGTTTGAAAGCATTTTATCTAATCTAAATCCAATGACATATCTGCTTATTGAATTCAAATCCTTTTGAATCCCTTTTTAATTAAAATATTTTACTCAATTTGCTGTTTAAAAAAGATAATTGATAAAACATGTCTTAATGATAAAGCATGTCTTTTTTGTTCACTTACACGTAGTGTTAATTCATCACACTTGTGCTTCCCAGCCCCCGTAAACGGGACCAAGCTACAGATATTGCATTTCGCCACTTTCTCATTTAATTTTGAGATTCAAACGCTTTTGGAGATCGACCGTGTCAACCAACACGCCTGGGAAGTGAGAACTACCGATACAAGGATATGCCATCATCAGAGGGGACAGGAAAACAGCTTTTAGTAGCCTAAATGTGAGACAGATTTGTATGATCTCCAATGGCTGTGATGCTTTTCTTCCCTCTCCTTGCATATTGCAGACTGTCCCATAAGAACGACTGCCTTGACAGAAAGCTCTACCCGCTTCTAATCCACAAGCACAGGGTCATCACCAGGAAGTGTGCCGTTTGCCACGTCTACATTGGCAGGTGTGTGAAATAGTACATCACATACAGCGTGCCAGCTTTCATCTGCCATGTCTCAAATTGTAAACACACATTGTTTTATCTATTTCAGATGGCTTACGACCAACGATCATTTTGCTCCAAGTGACCCTTGTCTCTTCTGTGAGAAGTGCTTCCGGATGCTTCACTATGACGCTCAAGGAAACAAGCTGGGAGAGTTCCTGGCCTATGCCTATGTAGACCCCGGGGCTTTCAACTAATGTCATTGAGCTGCTGAGATCAGTGATTTAATGCTGTATAATACAGATGAATTTTAAGTGTTTATATTTCATTTGAAATAGAAATATATTGGACATTTGGGAAATGTACATTTTGTTTGATAAAAGAAAATATTTTTCTATGTTTTGTCTGCACAGCAATGGCATTCATTTTAAACTGAGTTTTCAGTTTTGAAAATAATAAAATGCTTATTTAACCATACCATTTTTACTGAACTGCACATTTCTTGCATTTAAATGCTTAGTTACATGGTTTACACCGCATGTTTTCATTAGGAACTAGGAATGAACGGAACAAGCAGTATAGTGCCAGTTGCAACCAAACCTGTTTGGGATGTTGCTAAACACTTGTAGTTTTAGCACCCATCCTGCTCAGTGCTAGGCAGTGGATTTATGGTGGTAAGCATGCCTGTTTTTGAATTTGAAATGTTTCTGCATTTTACTATATTAGCCTGCCATCCCTCAAGTTCAAGTGGCTGATGGGCTAAATGTAATGCAGGTGTAGAACATGTTGGGTCCACTTCGTCCCTTAGGCCAAAACAAATAATGACCTATACCCAACTGATGAAAGCTTCTTCATCTTTTGGTCTACACATCCAATATCAAGTATACTGTATATTTCATGGGAAAATTAATCTACTGGGGCACAGGAAGTGATGTGCTGTAAGTTTCTGGCAGCAGCAACAGCAGTACATTTGGAATAAACAGAAGGCCTGAGTAGTTAGCATGCAAAGAAAAGGCCAGTACTGTACCTACAGACATTCAAACCTAAGCAAAAAATACAAGAAAAGGCATGTGAATACCAGTGACAACTGCTGTGATCTCTGGGAAGTGTAGTGCAGAAATACCATAGTGATGACCACTTATTAAAGATGCTGCTAAAAATCTAACAGAAGAAAAAAGAATGAGCTATGAACTATTGCTTTATTAATGGGTGCTAAAACAGGCACAAAAATACTCTTATTTACATCTATGTTAGAAAAGAACCTTTAAAACAGATGCTTCAACATAATCGAATAAAGCATTTTCTTGGCAAAAGAAACTCTGGCAAACTTTTCGTTAAGTTTCCTTTCTGCCCACTATAACCAATCCTCACTACCTCATCTGTAACTGGAATGTAGATTTGACTCAATTGCAGATTCTTCAAAATGTCAAAAACGTACTGTTCAAATACATGAGCTGACAGAGTACAATGAAATACAATCTACTCCAAATGAGGAACTGGAACCAAAGGATACTTCACATCTTCTCGGATAGATTTCTGCACTTCATTACATACACCTTGATCTGGCTTGGTTTAATACATTAAACAAAATGGATAGCCTAACTGAAAATACAAAACCCACTTGCTACTTTGTCACTGTGGGCATGCTCAAATGAAGAGATCTGAAGTTCAGTGTGATGCAGATCTGCAACAGCTATGATACAGACTGCTCAAACGAATCTTTACTCTTTGCAGCATCATCACTCAGATTTAAACAGATGTTGAGGTGCCATGTGTACACTGTCTGAAAGGCAAAGAGGACACAAATTAAAAATTAAAGAGAAAGTCTTTGTCGTGGGACTTAATGTGTTGGATGTACTAAAACCTTTGAGTGCCAGCAGTATGCACTATGACAGAAACTTGGCAAAACTGGAGACCAGTTGTCATTATCAGGCCTCTGCTGAGCCTACAAGGGTGGAATTGGACAGGAGATCCCAGTTGGTGAGCCCAGTTTGGACAAGGTCAACTGTACGCAGCAGCAAATCTCTTCTCCTTTAGGTAGGTAGAAGACTCAAGTGGATTCTTCCTGAGCTTTTGGGGCGCTGCAGTTAAAGGAAAACAAACCCAAAAAAAAGAAAAGAAATGAGTTTGCATAGTTAAATTTAATAGAGGACAGTTACGGCAGCTTTTTCCAGATCTATTTTAAATACTTAATAAATGAGTTTGTCACAATGTGCTTACAGACAAAATTACATATAATAAGAACATCAATTTTGATCTTTTTGTTTTTTGGCTATTTAAAACTTGACTACAGAAAGTTGTGTGCCTCAGAAAGCTATCATGAGTGTCTGAGAAACTTTTTGTCTTATCTCCAATTCCTGCCAAGAACAATTTTTATCTGTCAAAATGACTTCACCCTACCTGTTTTCAGAGCAATTCCATGTATGATCAAGGGACTGTTTTAAATTTAGGAAGTTAAATCAAATCATCTTCAAACTTTGTTGCGGTTTGAATGCTACACATTTTGATATTAACTCTAAACCAGCCAACCAACATCTGGCTGGGGAACCGTCCAGGCAGTGGAGAAACTGGGGTTTAGATGCCACTACTTTGCATGGAGGCAGTACAGCATGCAGACGACAAGGACCCTGCTGATACAGAACCAATATTTGCTTTGATTTGATTTGCTCACCATCAGAAAGCGTATGGTGGTCAGTATGGACAAAGTGATAATCGACAAAGGCCAAAGACTACATATAATCAAGATATTCAAATGTTATAGCCTCATGAAGTTACCAGCCTGGGTGACAGCTGATTGATTTATTTACCAAAAACAAATTATACTGCCATTTGGCACATTGCAGGTCATGTTTCCAGACCCTCATACCGGTCTGTACCAGTACACAGGACAGGCAAGCATTGAAGTTCAGGTTCATCTTGTTAATTTCTTTTGGGGAAGTCCATACAGAATCTCCAGTACACCTTATTTTATGAGCTGATTACCTGCGATTTTCTCCTGCTGACGCCTCCTCAAGAAGCTTCTCTCTGTCTGTCTCCTGCTTCTTTTCTTCAGGGTTAAAATCACCATTTGTCATCTTCTCTTTAAGCAAATAAAAAACACAAAGACAGACAGGATGTTAGTACGTGATGCAAGTCACCTCAAAGAGGAGAATTCACAGGGGCATGTGATGACACATGCCTAGCTGCAGACCTTAGAGAGAAAAATGTGATTTTCTGGCGATTTGACATGCCATGCTCTAGAATGGGACCTTTCATACAGGCTGTCGTCGTTGCAGATGTACAGTTAGTCAATGAAGTAAGAATGCGTCAGTAAATCGAGGCTGCGGTCCCACACTCCTGATTGGACTTACTATGAGTCTGCTGAATGTGCCAACCACAGCGTATCATTTCATTGGTAGGTTTCCATATGTGACTCAGCTGCTCATAATTGATTTGTCATCAAACATTAGCCTCCTGTCTCCTGACCTATCCATCTCTCACACACTTAAACCATTTACACCAACACTTACTGTAATACTACCAGCTGATTCAAAATTGCTCATACCACATAAGAGGTAAATAATTTTTTTAAATTCTTGTTTTTATTCAGATTTCAGAGATTCTTGTCAATGTATCAATTCTTAGTGAAAAAAATCCAAATCTCTGATCAGTAACATAGTAGTATTATTGACTCTGAAGGGTCATACTACCAAGAAGGCCTAGGATAGAACGCTGTCTTTCACAGATACAGAAAACAAAGAAAAAAAGAGCGACTGGAACTTTACACAAGCTAAGACAGTAACAGGTATCTATAAGTCCCCCATTCGTGAAGAATACCTCTTTTTAGTAGATTCTGATTCAGATTCTGCTTATTGATTCTGGCTCATAACGATTCTCAATTCCAATTCTTTGAGAGGTGGGGTCAAAACAGGTCACATGCTTATTTCACATAAAAATAAATAAATAAATAAATAAAAACCTTTACACAAGTCATATTTAGTCATATTCATGTTCACAACTGACTTCATACAGTTTATGGAGCCTGTAAATAAAAGCTACACTAAGCCATTTCTGACCACTAGATGGTACCAAAAGCACAAACCCATTCTTAATTCCCTTCCTTTACACTGGGCATCGCGTGCAGAAACCAAAATTTAAAAAATGTGTTTTTCTTGGAAACAAGAGATACATTTTAATAACTGGATTACTATGTCTCTGAACTTCAGTTCAAAAATGTGGTGAAACAGCTCCAAGGTAAGATATGAATAACTTTCTCTGTCTGCGTTGCTGACTTTTTATGAGGCTTACTTGTCTGGGGCTTGGAACAAGTGATTTTAGTGCAATTTGGACATGTAGCTCTTATTTTTGTAGGTGTTTGTATTATAGCCTATCTGCAGAATGTGCAGTGTCAGAGAAGCTTTGACAAGTTGATAGCTGCAAGCAATTACACCAGAGCATCTGTGGATAACATTATTTGGGTTTTGTCAGGTTTAATCCATCTGTTGTGCGTTCAAACACTAATTACCACTACTAAAAACACTTCAACAAAACAACTGCTGTATCTCATAAATACGCTACAAATTAAATTAAATATCTGGTAAGTCGCCATTAGAGCTGGGTATTGCCAACAGCTTCCCAATACAATACAGAGGCCATGATACGATATGCATCACGATATACACTATTATTGAATACTGACCATTTTCCACACAGAATTTAGAACAAAATTTGAAGTCATTTAGGTGTAATTCTTTGATTTGGCCTAAAATCAATTATACACCCACCTCAAGCTAACACTTCACAGAAGAAAAAAGCATTCAATAATTATTTCCATGTCATATGTACGGAGAAGTCAGGAAAAAACAGTAAAATGAATCTGTGTCTGTCGAGTACCTGAGTTTTGCTCCCTGGCTTGTTCAGCTCTCTTCAGCGCGCCTTTCTTGGCCTCCTCATGCTGCCTTTGTTCAGCCAGAGATTTGTTGAGCACTTGGCTGAGCACACAGTCACCTTCTCCTACCAGGAACATACTCTTAAACTTGTTGTACAACATGGTGGCCTTGTCCATGATGTCCTGACTGGCCTTGAATCTGCGGATCTAGGATGCACAGACATAAAAAATAATAAATAAATTAAAAAATCACACATTAGCGCACAGCACAAAGTCACAAGTTCATGCAGACAAAAACGTGTGGCTACATACACACAGACACTGCAAGACAAGCTTATAATTACAGCAAAGGACACCTTAACTGAAAGTGTGTACAACCCAGTTAGTCATTACTTCAGATGGAAGCTACAGCCAGATATGTTTGATTCATTTTGAATTAAGTCAAAACTAAACAATATAAACGAATAAAATGGTGAAAATCACTGCAGTGTTTTGTGTCAAAACTAGAATGATTTAAAATGTATGCCAATAGTTTCACATAATGCCACATCCAATTGAATCAAACTAATTGAAAAAACTACTGAATCAAATTTTATATAAATGATAACATAAATGATTACAGGAGATAAAACTTGTTGCCTGCACAACAGTTTAAGAAGCGATGAAAATTTTAAAATTTTTAAACAAACAAACAACCCCCCCCTCCCCATTTTTGAAAGTAATCACTGTTTCTTTATGTATCTTTGAGATACAGGGATTTCGGTCTGTAAATGTGTAATCATTTTACTGTCTAAGGTCTAACGTTACCTATTATCCTTCCAAAAGTACCATCATTTGTTTTATTTTTGTGTAATTTTCAGTAGGGGTCAGACAATTATTTAAAAAAGAAAAAAATTGTAAAACTGTCCCTGTAATCGATGTTCATGAATTACAAAATAAAACATTCTGCTGTGATAGGCTCTTTCCTCCAATGCAGAACTAATCCAGCCAGTGAGTTAGAGAAAATGTCTACTGAATTTTAAGTGTTGTTCACTATGAAATCTTATTTCTAATGCAGCGTGGATCGGTAAGTCTACCTTTTTGAGCGTGGCAATTAGTTCACTGTGTTTCTGCAGGTGCTGGGTAGTGACCTGAAGGGTCCCGATCTCATCCAAAGCCTCCAAGCATTTCTTCACATCCTGGTGAGGTGAGGAGGAAAAGGAGTCAGAGGGAGAAAAAGGTCGTTTGTGAGGCCTTATTCAGATTGTCAAAATAGTAAACTATAATTAAATTCCCACTTTTTCTAACACCAAAGATAATCACATTTGACAATAATACGCCATTGAGTAATGTTAGTTTCTAACGGGTGCTTTGCTGCAGCAAACGAGGAATGGGGCAGATGGATCAGACGGGAGCAAATGGTGATGTCACAAACCAGTGAAATCAACTGGTGTTGTGTTTGGTTGGAATGGAAACCTGGATAACTTAAGCAGTCCATGGCACATTGCTGCCTATCTGTGGTATATCACCATACATTACTGCATGGCAGCAGTCTAATAGATCTAATAGATGTAATGTTTTCCTGACATCATCAAAACTCAACTTTGAAGATGATAATGGGAGTTCTGTGAAAAAGCAAAGACAGAGAGGTCTATAGTTTTATCTATAGTCTGTAGTTATAATTTTCACAATAATATAGGTGTGAACAATTTTATTTTTTTTTTCAAATGATTTGAACTTCTTTTTCAAAGTAACTTGAACGAACAAAACCATATTTCTCATGAGGGTCACTTCGCTGCAGCTCAACTCTTTCCAATGTGAACTAACTGGTAGCCTGTAATATTATTAACTACAGCAACAGTGAAAACATCGTTTGCCTTTCATTTATTATGACTGGAGAAATTCAAAATGGTAAACACTGTTAGCTGTTAACTCAAGTAATTTTAGAGTTGATCTACAAATACTGGATTAGTTTGTCTCTAAATTATTGATATTAACCTCAAACAAAATCTTATTACAACTTACAGGGTTGTCAATTTTCAATGAAATTTTGATTTCACTGTGCAGCCTCTGGAGCTTCAAGTCTGTTGAGATTTCTGTGGAAGAGAAAGAAAAGACATTTTTATGGAAAAAATGGCTACCATTTCCATGGAAAACAATAATTATAGTAATGTAATAATACATTTTTGTTATGAGTTACACAAATGCTTCACCACAAGGTGCAAATAGGCTACGGAATAAAAAAATAGCCCAAAGCGGTGCCATACTTACAGGCGGAAAAAGATGAAAATTAGAAATGCAAGGTTAAAAATCACACTGGGATTACAGGTGGGCTTTATGATCAAAGCATGTTTTAAGAAGAAATTTAAAAGGTGTCTCCGACTCAGCTTGACTGATTGTTTCAGAGCCATGAGGCCAGCCAAGGGTCATAAGATCTAACTCAGAGCCAAATCAAGATGTACCTTAGAAGGTAATCTATAAAATCTTAAAATCAATACTAAAAAAGGCTCAGGCAGTCAGTGCAGGGATGTTAAGGTCAGAGTAACATGATCTTATCTCTCAGTTCTGTGTAAAAATCTGGCGGCTGCATTCTGGACAACCTGTAGCTGGTCTAAACTTTTTTGATTAAGATGAGTGAAAAGGGCACTACAGCAGCCTATGTGTGAGATAATAAAAGCATGTATGATGGCCTCAGTGTTTTTAAAACTTAGAAATTATCTAAGATTTGAAATACTCTGTTGATAAAAACATGACTGGATTAGCTTGGTGATATAGTGTTCGAAATTTTAATTGTAATCAAAGTGAACTCCAAGATTTTGTGCAACAAAATGGCACAAAAGAAACAGCAGTGTCTGCTTGGATATGTACTGAGAGCCAAAAACATTTCTGTTTTATCAAAGTTTCGATTTTTCAACAAAGATTTACTGAAGTGTTTAGGATTTTAATATTGGTATCTTTTTGCTCACTTACCAAAACTCTTTTCAAGGACATGCATCAAATTCTTACCGTGGTGTTTCTTTTTCCAACTGGCAGCGCAAAAATGTTACCAATTGTTGCTAATGCCAGTTCAAGCCAGTGGAGAACTAACCTTTTCTAAATTCAAATCCCTTGAAAAGTTTTCTATTGCTGCCATTTAACACATACTACAACACAAACTGGAAGGTTGCTCACGAGAATGTTTGATTCAGAAACAGATGGGCTTCATTTTCAGCCTTGAATGAGAATACCACAATTTAAGATTTGATATACATATGCCACATCTCTCTTCTTGGGCAGTTCACTGTTTGTGAATATGGACAAGTGAAACACAAAGGTAAAAACCACAGAAGCAGGAGTCCAATCTGAGATGCCATCAAGATGCGCTGGAGCCTGGAGCAGCTCCTCTGCCAGCGCAAAGGCATCTTTGTTGACGCATAATCTTCTGTAGGACATTTCACATCAAAATGATCTTACAGTAGTAATGTCTTAGATTGGAGCCAGTGGTTGGACAAAACAACTGTGTGTTTTGAATCTGTTACGGAAGGGGTTTTATTTTTTCGGACAATCATCTGATCATTTTGAGGTATTTAGCAGTATTTCGAAAACTGTGGCTGTTTTCATTGGAAAAGAGCCTCATGATCACTATTCCTTACCTAAAAACACAGACGCACATTCACAAATAAAGGCCACAAGGAGGAGCCACCATCCTCTTAATCTGTGCCCTGTGCGGGGTCGTCACAGTGCAGATTTGTGAAATATCAACAAATTACGTTTTTGCAGTCAGTGAACAAGACTGTCTTGCATTATGTGTTGAAAATAATTTTAGTTACGCTATACGCTGCAGTTTTCGTTCCCCAAGCAAATGTCACAGGCTTAATAATTAAGAGGACAAAATGTACAAGTAATGACCCCCAGTCAAAAACATAAAAAACAATAAGTATGCTGTTAAACTCAGAAAAAGGTAAGAGTGAATGGCTCTGTGAGTGTCAGTAGGGAGGCGTGATTCTTCAGTGCTCCTAAGGACTCAGCTGACCTCGTGTCCAAACGTCAGCTCTCTTTGAATAAAGTTAAGCTACTATATTCTACTGTTCTATAATAGAAACTAGAAATTTTTTCTGAAAAGCTAATTTTTCTGAAGAAAAATTTGTGCACTTGGCTCAGTTTGAAAAAGTAGATAGTTGAAGTGTTTTAAATAGTCCTTGATGTTGTTCCAGTAGTTGTTGTAGAACCACTTGATATAGTTAAACAGCAGGTAAAGCAGCATTTAAAGTAGTTGAGGCAATAGCTGGGGCAGTATTTGTATTACTTGAAGCTCTAGTTGAAGTACTTCATGCAGTAACTGAAGTAGATTAAGCAGTACCTGAGGTAGCTGAATCAGTAATTGAGGTATGTCAAGCAGTAGGTAAAGCAATTGAAGCAGTAGTTGTAGTTTGTAGTTTAACTCATGTGTTTCTTAATGTGCCATAGTAATGAACTGAAGAAAATCTACAAATGTACCAGTAGTACTAAAATGTCATTAGCATGAGCAGTAGTAGAAGTATTAATATGAAAATCAGTAGAGGTAGCAGTAGTAGTAGTTGTAACAGCAGTTATAATAGTAGCAGTACTACTATTTCAACTTCTTCATACATTTCAACTACTACTATTGCTGTTACAACTACTTTTTAAACTCCCTCAATTACTTTAATGACTACTTCAAATACTACTTCTATCAAGGTAGTTGACAGGGCTTTTGCTAAGGGTGTGCTAAGTGGTTGCTCAGGTGTTTTTCTAGGTGGTGGCAAACAATCACAGCACAACCTTTAATAACGGTACTTAGCCTTAATCGATAAGAGGACATGCCATAATTATTACCAATATCTTGCTCATAAAAAACACAGGATAGCCCATAATAGTCATTATATCACAGTAGTTGAAAATGTCATGATGCCTATTGATGAGTGCTCCAACTGACACTCTGTGAATTATTCACCATTATCTTTTATGAGTTTATCTACAAAGTCTTGAGTAGTAGAGCTCCTCTCCTCTCTCTGTTGTTCAAGCATCAAAGCTACATAGAGAAGTGCGCTGTATTGGGCTGCTCTGTTATCACCTCATTAGTTTGGGCCTTCTTGGTTATTTTCCAGATTACACAATGTCCTTCACAGTCCCTGTATCTGACAGCTGTCCTTTAATTAACTTCCATGCTTATTCAATTAAACTGAACTGCGCTGTTAAAGCTTATCTTCACATTATGTTTACATTTAAACACCAATAACAAGCAGAGGAATCGTTGGAAAATTCATTTAGACAACAGAAATGTGTAAACCTTGAAATTCAAATATATTCCATCTCTCAGAGACTCTGTACAAACCTCTTATTGTGGTATGTGAAATCTTGTGCTCACCTTTTTTCTTTTCTCCTTTCCTCTCATCGCCTTTTTTCCCATCTTCTTTGTTTTGTCTGCAAGAAAGACATTAAGTTAGAATAATTAGATAAAAATTAGATAAAAGGCCAATATTGATATTCAATGCCTTCAATGCCTATTTGACTGTTACTCAAATGTCATCCATGGTATAGTCTTTTCCAAACAGAAACTGGGTTGGATAATTGTTTTCCTCCATACGAAAATACATACTTCAATATTTAGAAACAGCATGAAAATTACATCTTGTCAGCTTTAGGACATTGGCTGGCATGTTGCTAATGTTTCTATTAGGTCTCAACGATATGGTAAAAATTATTTTGACAGATATTGCAATATGACTCACAATTTTTGAGCAAATGATAATTTTTGCACCGTAAGTTTCATTTCCACTGAAAAAACAAATGATGTGATGATGATTTGATTTTTGCTAGGGTTTGTACCAAACACACGTTTTCTTACAACTGCAGAATACCATTTGTTGGCCAGAGCATCTCTGTAGCACCACAATACATCATTTATAATGGTATTTTGGCACACATGTACCTTTATCAAAAAAAAATGCATCTTCTGCAATTTGGACATTACACTTGGCCACATTGCAATTTTGATAATTAATCATCAATTAATCGCTCAGTCCTAGTTTCTATGCAAAAGTAGAGAAGTAAATGCCAAATGGTGGTAAATGTTTTTCAGTGCCGTATGTGCGTGTGTGTGTGTGTGTGTGTGTGTGTGTGTGTTCTTACTCTCTCAATTCATCTGCTTTCCGCCGCCGGACTTCTTTGTCTGTTTCCCCTGAGTTGTTCTGTTTCTTTCTGCCCTTGTTTTTCTGTTCATCACAAAAGATTAAAGTAAATCAAAAGCACATGCATGAATCCATACTACACACTGAACAATAATGAAATCATTCAACATGTTTACAAGATGAAATATGCTGACAAATTGTGTTTATTAAAGCAGATGTAATGAAGAAAAAAAATAAAGTCTATTCTGCTTTGAAACCATGTGAACCACCCCAAATATCATTGTAAAAAAGCAACACCCCATTTGATTACATATAATAATATGTGACATAATATTATTCTTATCTTAGATTCCTGTCATTACGTCGTGAAAAACATAAGATCTCTGATAATCGTATTCAGGACCTTTTAAAGCCTTGCATTTTTGATAACTTTTTCACACTTATACCCAGAAATAGTGACGCTTGGTGCGCCTCTTCTATTAGCTTACTGCTGAGAAATGTAGCAGTAGAGAGAGTTTGTGTAGAGAGAGTTTGTGTGGGACGGACACCTGCCTCCTCATCCTCAGAACCTGAAGAACTGTCATCCTTGGCTTGTCTCTTTTTCTTGGCTTCCGGCTCTTTCACATCTGCATCCTTTCCTTTGCTGTCGTCTTTCTTCTTCCTTTTCTCCTCCTCTCCACCCTTGGACTTGTCCTCTGCTGCCCTCTTTCTCTTTCTGTCGGACTCAGCGGACTCCCTGAATGGGACGGATAAAGTCTATCAGAGGGCTGAAAGGTAAACAGGTTGTATGCACCTCTAATATTCTAGTAAACTTAAAATAATACAAATACTGAGCTGCTGAGAGTTCCAAGATAAAAGCTTAAATGTTTAACATTTTAGTTACGTGCAATGGTCAACTTAGCAAAATTATAAAATAACATATCTATGTGTTCTTCAGTTTGCATGTGTTTATTATTAATGTGATGGTTGTGTCTTTACATTTCACTCCCCGAGCCTTGGGGATCCTGCTGCTGGAGTAAAAGCATCTTCTCGCTTTTGGGCTTCCTTCCCCGGCGTTTAGGCCCTTCTCCACCTTGTCTCACACACAGACACACACACTTGCATAAATGCAGTATGTACATATGGAGAGGTTCAAGTTTGACGTTCTACCCGCGTTTGAAATGGCGGTCAAAATGGATCATCAGCTCTCATCATATTGTATTTTATGCTGGAAATTCATATGCTGTCTCATCTGTAGGCGTGTAACAGTAGGATCTATTCCATAGTGTTCTTTATATTCCAAATTGTAGTTGATTTAATGAAACACAGATTTTTTATGTGTTTGTTATTCACCCCCTGGTTTCACTAAGGACCGCAAAATGAGGAATAATTTAATCTGAATATAATTTAATTCACTAAAATTGTTGAAGTTGAAAATTGTAAGATTATTTCAGCATTATATTTTAATTTAACCACTTTAATTTATTTGTCAGCATTTAAGTATGAAATCTAAACAATTTAACACTCAACAAATTATCTTCTCACATTCCTAAAGGGCAGGACTCACTTCAAATGGGGGTCTGCAGCTTAATAAAGTCAACTTGGGGGTCTGCAACATGAAAAAGTTTGAAAACTCCTTTTCTATGTTACATACATTATAATGCCATGAACAGCATTATGGGGAGAACCCACGTCACTGGGAATATGGTCTACCTGGAGGACTAGTAGGACTGCATGGAGCATCTTCTTTATCAGTGTCCTGGTCAGCTTCACTCTGGAAAAAAGAAAAACGTACGTGCCATTTTGTCAAGTTTTAAATCAGCCATTCCCACAAGCAAATCTATCACCCAACTGTCACTGAAAGTATAACCATTAATAAATAGGACCAACCTTTTTCTTTCTCCCTCTTTTAGGTTTAGGAAGGTCTGTGGATTCCTTCTGTGCAGAGTCCTGAAATGTGACACCTTTCATCAATTTCATTAAGTCTACAAACCGCAACTTTTACTGTCTATGCATGTTCTTAGCGAATTTTAACTACACAGGCACCAAGTGGAAAGTCAGTGTATGTATGTGTAAATGTATGTATAAATGTTTATGTATATAAAAATGTATAAATGTATAAATATGTATTAATCTATATGCATACAAAAATGCATAAAATGTATGTATAAATATCAACATCAAGATGAGCCCTTAACATCTTAACATTTTTTAATCAGCAGCCCCATCTATTGGATTATTGCTGCATTACACCTAGTGCACTGTAGAGTATTAAACATAGTAGTGTTTTGTTGTTCAAATATTGCAAAGGTTGGGGAACTGTAAAAATAAAAACATTAATAGAAAGAACCCCTTTCATCCAAAGGTTTATATTAACATAAAGACATCAGAGACACAACTTACCTTTCTCCAAAGCACACAGAAAGCCATGCAAAAATAAAATACCATCAACTGATTGTAATGTGCAGTAAACAGACATTATGCAGTTTATAGTCAACTTGGCTAGCTCAAGAGTGGACAGTGTGACCAAAATGAAAGGCAGGCAATGCAAAGCAATAACACATGTAAAGTTGTCAAGGTGGTAAAGTAGAAAAGAAAGATATGCCTTCTAGTCGTTATGGTTACAATCAAACACCAGCTTCATTTGCCAAGCCTAGAACAAAGTGATCTAATGCCATTTTCTGTGGGCTGGCACAAAATGAAAAATTCTTATTCTTAATAAATGCATTGCTATTACTGGAAGCCTGGGAACTGAACTGCTTTGTCATCCACTTAAAAAGATAAAAGTGAAAGACATAACCCTGTCTGTAAACCAGTCATCACCCCAGAAAACCCGACCAGACAGTCGAAGACAGAATATCAAGATGTAACAAAACTCGGTGTCCCTGCTTGGAGCGGGTCAAACCAAAACAAACCACCAACTGAAAACCACCAAGTGCCACATGCTTCCCCCAAGTGGTGATTGAGACGACCTGCACCTCCTAAGATATCCCAACGTGCAAAGTACGTACATCCTGGTTCTGAGGACCCTGTTCAGAGACCAGAGACCCTTCCTCCTCCTCCTCCTCCTCCTCCTCATTCTCATTCTCTTGTCCAGCCTCACTTCCTGGAACCTGAATGCACCCAAGACACAGCATAGCACGCAGTGGGGTGGCGGTTAAACGAGTCTTCAAAACAAGAAAAGTTAGGGTGGATCATTTTTTTTTTTTGTCATAGACGTCTCTATGCACACAGGACACTAAATATCTATACTGAGAAAATTTCCATTTTGTTGAAGACACTGGGAGGGACAAATTAATTTTCCTAAATATTTCCTGCTCTGATATGCAATTCAGTGTGAAAGAGACATCGACCACATTAGACAAGCACGGCATGGAGCAGACAGCACAGGTACAGACCAGGAGCATCTAAATGTTGTGGAGGCAAGATATCAAAGCAACTTAACGACTGACAGAAGAACCCTTTGAATAAGCAGAAACATACTTTGGATTTTATCCTCTTCTCATCCACATCCTCTTCACCCTCTGGACTGCTATCCAAATCCTTCTCAGTGAAAGTTTCTGGAGGGACTGGCTTTAAATCACAAGAACAAAACCATTGGGCAACAAGGCAATAAACAGCGGCTGCTGAACCATAGTATGCATTTATGATGATGTCACAAGATCAGATGGATGTTGGCAATAACTAAGAATTATAGCTGTCATTAAATTATGAGGACAAAAAAGGGGGGAAGAAGGAAAGAGAATAAAGGAAGCTGGAAGATGATGTATAGAAAGACGAAGAAGAACAAAGAAGAGATCCATCAAAAATATTAAAAAGGAATTTACAGTAGCTGGTTATAGGACAATAAGCAGGTCATAAATAAAATAAGCTATCTGAGAAATAGGTTACCCCTGAGGTTGTCTGGAATTATGAAGAAGAGTCTGGAAACCCCATGAAGAGTTCAATAGGTGATTTTTAAATTAAGTATTTAAATCCTAATTCTTAAGATGAACATCTGTTAATAAATACTGATCATGTGGACCAAAAGTGTGAATGTTTTAACACTATTTTCAGTTTGGTTACACGGCAAGTGCAGTGCGTATAGTCAACTGTCCTGTGATTCCCACTGAATGCAACTGTTTAGGAAACAAAAAAATTGACAAAATTTATTTTGAGAACTTTCTGAACATTAGCAGTTTTAAGAAAATTAGTTTTGGTTTACGCTGATCTAAGTTCTATTTAATCAGTTTTAGTTCAGGAAGAAAAATAAAGTGATGAACCTCATGATTTCACACACACACACACACACACACACACACACACACATATATATCTATATGTATCGATATAGATAAGCTTTATTTATAATAGATTTTTTTTTTTAAGTTTTAAGTTTTAATCTGTGGGCAGTTGCTACAGCACCACCATCAGGATTGTTTTTGTATTACACTATGCTACGTTTTGGACCAGGCTGGACTGGGTGCATTTTTCTCCAGGGGAGAGCAGTTGTAGTCCAGAGAGGTTAATAGGGAGACATAAAGGCTGATAAAAAGAGCACAAAGAAAAATAACAGGCCAACATCTGGGGTAGTAATACTGTACCACAAAATGTCTTTAATGGAGAAAAAGAGGAGTCTGTACCTTGGGTGCAGTCAGCTCAACTTTGGGGTTGTTCTCAATCTCCCACAGGCCTTCGTTGAAGCCTTTCCTCTTGTTGGGCTTGGCATACTTCTCTTTATTAGGCAGGTATGGAAAGATATCTTTGGGCCCGAGAAACGCACTGTTGGGAAGAACAACCTTTTCATACTTTGTGGGGGTAAGCTTGCCAAATGAATCCTCTCAAAAGCATAAAAGTGACTTAAAGTTTAAATTATTCCATATATTGTGTTTCTGCGTGACAGACCTACACGCAGCCTGTTTTTTTTTTGTCCTGACTTAAACTTTTGCTGTTGTGCCAAGCTATTTTATATAGCCATATGCCAATGCTGTCATCTTGTGAAAGCAATTTGCATGGCAAAGTAGCAAGAATAGAGGGAAAGTAAGAGTTTCTTTGAAAAACACTGTAGCTACAAGTACATCTCAACATTTCCAACCCTTTATCTTTACACTTCAAAGCACAAAATCTGAATAAATGACTTTCTTCCTTATCTTCAGTTTTGGCTGGCAGTATAATTTTCAAATGACAGTGTATTAAGCATGACCCATAGTCTAGTTGTTGTGGCAATTAGATAAACCCTAATGTAAAACTGTGCCAAGTGGGTAAAAGTTCGCCATTTTCACTGTGGAGATGTTAGTCTGCTGAAGGTTATGTGACTGCTGTTAGAGGCTACTGACGTTTCATGGGTACCAAAGAAGAAGATGGGGAACTTGATGTTGGATGGTTTCACAGCACCATCAGGGACTTCATCAATCTGGCAGAGACAGGAGGAGAGGAAAGGGGTGTTTACTTGCAGCCAAATACAACAACACAAGATGATATTATTTGTGTAGTCCACTGCTTACTCTTGCTGGCCAGTGAGGATAGCCCTTCATCTTGGCAAAGATCAGATCACCAGGTTTGAAATCTCGCGCCATGTTGAATAATTTGGCACACTGTAAGACGCATACAATAAGAAAATGTCTGAACATAATGATTGATAAGGCTTCGTTAAACTAAAGCGGACAGCATCCATCCACATGCTACCATGCGTGATAAAGGTTTTCCCATTCAGCAGGTGCGCGTGCCCCTCCCCCTGAACATTACCAAAACGCTTCCAAAAAGAGTCGACAATTCATTCAAACGTGACAGTCATGAAATGCCTATTATGATTAAAAAATAGCAAGACATTCAGACTAGACACACTCGCTGAATTAATTCATGGTAACCCGCTGACGCCTGACACTAAGAAGAGCAGGATGCAACCAAGGCAGCGTTATCGATAACGTCTTATCAACACTGGTTTCACAGATAGTAACGTTACACATGCTAGCTAGCTGGTAGCTGCCCTGTGCTATCTGAACTAAAACAATTCGCTTCACCAGCTTTCGGTTGCAAGTGTGAGAAGATTTATACACCAGGCCAGTCTAATCTTATTTCATATCGACAATATAGAGCATTATAGCATCCGTTTACCTGAACACGACAGCGCTCCCTTTCCGTGAAGTCTGCACGTTTTCCGCTCCCGCGCAGCACGGCGACAGACTGTACCATAATACGGCAAGCCAGGGGGGCGTTTGTTTTAGTTACATTTCTTGCACTAGAAACTCTTATTATTTACGCGTGTGTTGCTCGTGTTTAGGTAATTAAAGACGTCTTACAGTGTCATGCGGGGAATACGAGTCGCTTCTTCAATAACATCCTGATCGATTTCAGATACACTGTAACAGGACAACCCCCAAGTGACGCTTCACAGGCTTTTTTTGTACCAAAGCTCGTCTATTTAGAAAATGAATCAGTCTATAAAATGCCCAACTTCCGGTCTGCAGAAGTGGGCGTCTACTTTCACTGATGTGCTGTAATGCAATGCATATGTATACCACAGACGCCTGCTAGTACTGTTAGTTTTTTTTTTTTTTTTCTCGAAAATTGCTCACCATGAAACCTAAAACTTACTCTTAGTATTAGCAGTGCTATATATTTTACGGGTGCTTTGACTGATATAAATTTAAAATAATTTTGAGGAAACAATAAGCCACATCTGACAACTTTTACATTAATTAACACATTAACGGTATGTTCATAGTTTCCGGAAGTTGGAGAGGAGTGGGAGGTCTGTGATTCTTCCTGTCTTCTTCATCATCATGGTACTGTTTCTGAAACCTGCAGACCCGAATGTGCAGAAAGAAGGCAGGCACTTGATGTTGGGTCCACTAAGTAGGCCTAATTGTAATCGTACTGCGTAGGTCTAGATTTATTTGGATCGTAATTAGCGACTGAGAAATCAGCCTACATGAATTATAAGGAAATTTGTCCTGCTTGTTCCAGGAGTTTCTCCACACATCGCCCAATGCCCAAAATTTAATAGATCATGTCTATGAATGATATAATCTTCCTGTACTGAAAAGAAACCTGTCTCTCGGCTGGTAAAATGTGGACTTTTGCCGGAAAAGTCGTGCATTGATGTTGCCACTCATACGTGTTTGGCTGGCATTTGCTGTCCTCTAGTGGTTATATCATACCTAACATGCAATCATTTTGAATCTATTAACACCAGAGATGGCTTGCACTCCTGCCACACTGTATCGTACAGTATGGCATTAGTGTTAGGAAAGCAAGGTTATTTTTATTTAGTTATTTAATTAGTAATTTTAAAGCTTTGACATGTTTGACTGTTATAACAACCTAGTCAAAATTTCACTGAATTATTTAAGCTCGTATTCCTTTTTTTTATGTAACTAGAGAGCTAAACTTTTGTCTCACGGCCTCTTATTTATTTTAGCCATTTTAACTGTAAAAATAAGCACATTGCCATTGAGAGCAAAAATTATTTGTGATGTATATCAGTTACCAACCAGTAAAGTGGTATTGCTTTGTAACAACAAAACATCACCGATGATTAAAGTGTATGCAGATGACCTTAAGGTGTTTGGCCACATGTGTACAAGTCATCTTTTACTATTTTTTTCTCTCTTAATCCAGCATGTACTCATTCTCTCTCTCTCCCTCTCTCTCGCTCTCTCTCTCTCTCTCTCTCTCTCTCTCTCTCTCTCTCTCTGTGTGTGTGTGTGTGTGTGTGTGCGTGTGTGTGTTAAAGACAAAAGCAGAAGATGCTGATATGTGAAGGACAGGCCCGTCAGCCACAGGGTCCCAGAGAGGGGGATTGGGGAAAAGAGGAGGCCAGGATGGGCAAGAGGAGAGCGGACAAGACAAAAGGAGGAGAGAGAGGTGCATCCCAGGTCCAGTGCCCAGGAATAACTCACAGGAGCTACCAGGCCCCCTGCCCAGCCTGTGAGGTGAGAGACCTTGGTGTTGGACTCCAGCCAGCTTAGTGGGGTTCTTGCTCAGACACAAGGCTAGTGGAGGCCAGGGATAGAGCTGTAGAGAGATGGCAGTGTGTGTGTGAGTGGGCGTGTGTGTGTGTGGCTAGGAATGCGGGTGTGTATCCTTCACCCTGGCAGACGAGGTGTTGGCAGAACATCCCAACTCACTCTGTCTCCGCGGGCCACGAAAGTCCTGCTATCCTTCCTCACTCATTTGTTAACCTGCCGCTCTTCTTTGCAGTGTTCTAGCTCACATGCTGAGAGAGGCTATTTTATATATGACCAGTGCCATTCAAAATCACCTCTTTACTTTAGTGATGCCCTCTGCTCATCATGGCAATGAGAGAACTCAGGAAGGTAATGACCAAATTTCAGGCAAGAAGGAGTTAGCCAGATTTCAGGAGGGCAGTAATCCATTATACCGGTTGTGCAGCGAGTAATGTAGGACCACAAATCTCTATTATAATATTATAAATAACTAGTTCAACACAAGTTTGGTCTAGCCTGCTGATTGATAGAAAAGTTAATAAATGTGATAATGAAAGTTGAATGAAACATGTTCCATAGACAAAGATGGGAACCACCGTTATATCTAAAGGCACAATTCACCTAAAATAAAAAAAAAAAAAAAAATGTCCCGCTTACCCCTAGTGCAAACTGTCCATCCAGATAGTTTCTGTGTTTGGGGGCAAATAGATACATTTAGCTGAATATCTGGCAAACTTTTCCCTATCCCGTTTCTCAGCATTTCTCACTTTATCTATTTGTCCCCAAAGGAGTACATATTAGAGGCAGATAGATACAGTTTCTCAGTGTCTCAGAAAATAGTTCCCAGTAAGACTTTTTGTTCCTGAGGGCTGTGGATTATATTGAGGATCTGTGCCATTGTTTTTGGAAAGAGCTGTTGCTGTTAAGCATTTTACTTTATTTTATTTTAAATGTAAGAGGATGATTTTGCTTCCCAGACTGTCATCCACTTTGGTTGGAATGACAATATACACAAAAATAGGCTGCTTAGAAATAATCTACCTAACCTTACCTGTAATATACATATGAGTCTAAATGATAATGATAATGATGATTTTTGTTTTAAATCGAGCCACTTCAGACTTTATTATAATCATTGATTGGTTTGTTTGCATACTTCTGTGTGGCATTGTCTGAAGGGCACCTTCGCAGAGTTGAATGAGCGATGGTGTCCTTGAGCTTGTGTATGTTTCTGCGTGTATGTGTGTGTGTGTGTGTGTGTGTCATACACATGGATTGGCATCATTCCCCAAGCTGTTGGCAACCCTTCAGCTTGTTGGGCGAATGGACGGGGGTGCCATTGGAGAATGATAAAGTAGTCACAAGACAGGTCAGTACATTCATTAACACCATAGCAATATTTGTTTATAAGATACTACTTCACGTGCCAAGGACTTGGCAAAGTATGACCACATGTTCCACTTCATAGATGCTGTTCGCAAATTATTCTCATTCCAGCTGTTTTGTTTGAAACATTCTGCAACATTACCACATGAAAAGGCAAGCATGTATTTATATTGTTTACATTGCTTTGAGTGTTAAAAGAAATAATCACTTTAAGTCTGCATGAGGCAACTTTTTTTAATGAAATGACTGGAAAACTCATAAGATAAATGTGATATTCGCAGCC
>OMKZ01019119.1:0-13023 GCA_900302535.1 Neoniphon sammara
GATAAAAATAGAAGAGGATGGCTCCGGATTAGAATCACACATGACTCCTTTGCTCTACTGAATAGTAGGGATGTGATTTTTTTTCTCCCCCCCAGTTCAGAATTTCAAGGGGATTTGTTCATTTCGTGGGTTTCCTGGCATCGCTTTGAACCACTTGACTTTTGGCGCAACGCAACCATCTAACAAGCTGAAGTTTAGGGTTAATAACTCGACTCGGTTAAGTTTGCTAGGCAGAGAAAAACAGCAACAGACTTCTGACTGGGTGCATGCGCAGGACTTCCCACTGTGCGGCTTACTTGCCAAAACCTGTTTGCAACTTGTTGACTGTGTTGTTTGACTTGAAAACTTTCATTTCTCAAAAGTGGCCAGTGACACGCGTCACTGCCTTTTCGGGTCATGGGAAAATGTTTTTGTGTTCACTCCAAAAGTATTTGATAACAAGTTTAAGGTGTCTGCAGGTCCTGTAAAAAGTCTTAAAATGTCCTGAGTTATCTGATTTCAAGGCCTCAGAGACCTAAAAATCGGTTTAATGTAGCCTCAAAGTTTCCAGTTCAGTTCTAGAGATATTAGAAATATTGCAGTTTATAGGTGTGCCAGGGAGAAATTAACCTTGCTATGCAGACATGTACACTGAGAGAATATTTTTTGGTTATTATTTTCATATTGATTTTGGCGGTGAAGGCAGTGAATGCTGTCCCAGCATTTAAAGCAGTTAAAAAGAGGCTGCAAAAGCATCCTCAACAGAGCAGAAGAATCTGTATCGTTCTTTCTTTCTGCTGCGGCTGCACCCTCCATCCATCGAACCCTCTGAACCAGGGAGAGGGGGAGAACAGGCAAAATAACAGATGGGTCCAGTCGTTTCTGGGGGACGGCGAAAAGAGCGTCACATCTAAAAACGGCGGAGACAGCTAGTAGAAGGGTTGCATGTGGCAGATGGCAGAGCCAGGCACAGTTTAATGAGCTAGAGGAATGTAGGGATGCCACTCTCCCTCTCACTTCCTCTCTCTCCATCATCTTCTCCTTTATTATTTACCACCTCTCCCATCCCTCTCCCTTCTCCCTGCTCTCCTCTGAGGTTTCCATGTCCGTTCCATGCACCTTGTTAGTGGGTGAAGTTGTGTCAGAATACTTTTTCAGACTGTTTTTCCTCCTCTGAGTTCTCCCCAGGATAACGCTGAGTGTCTTTCTGTTGTAGAGAGGGGTCGATCCACTGGCATGCTCAAAGCGTCTGAGCTTCATTTATCATGAAGAGATAGAACAATACATTTATCCTCTTTGTTGGTTTGAAGAGCTTGATTTGTGCCATGACCGTCAATACATAATACCCATAAGCTTAGTCACTGACACACTCATCTGTGTTCCTTAAGTGTTTCCTGTTGGATGTATTTTGCGGTCGCACACCTGCTTTTGCCTTCAAGCAGTGAAACTGCACCGTTGTGCAAACATGATAATGTGAAATCATCTGGAGCATGACTTTCCGGTGAAATGTAAGCCAAATTTAAGCAGTATGTAAATAAACCAGGTTTTGCAAGGATTTATATTCAGAGTGTGGATAGTAAACGTGATGTGAAACATCGCATAGTAGACTACCAGGTTTAGAAAAATTCAAGTATAGTATCGGTTCTCAAATTAGGCACCCTTGTACTTTGTCAGTGCTCAATGTAGCATTAGTAGGACACCAGAAGCACCAGAAGGCCGAGGGAGTAGTAACAGGGTGTGGTAGACAGGGAGAGGCAGCTGGATATAGGCTAGAATAAGAAGCCTAACCTCCAATTCTCTGAGAAATCTCTTCCCATAACAACAAACCTAAATACAAAGCAAATTCAGTGTAACTCTGGGGCTCATGAAATTGCATTTTAAAGCGTCTTGCTCTCACAATTTCTCAGATGAAACAACGTTGGGGTGGATCACAATGTGGGGACGGCTTATTCAGAAATGAGTCGATAGCTGCCAACATGGAATGTGAGTCTAGCCCTCATTCCACCTCTGACACCTCCATCCCCCCCAGTTATGACATTGAAAATTATACTAACAAGGTCAAAGTCATGTTTCACTGCATTTTATATCAGACTCAGTCAGGTGCTTGAGCATTTAAGTATTCTGTTCCACACTCACCTGGCCCAATCCAAGCAGCGGTGATTTCTTAATGGTTGAGGGGAGATTGCAGTAATAGGAAGGAAGTAGAATTATCAGGTTGTTGTTGGTGGTGGTGGTATTTTTTTTTTCTTCCAACACATTTTTAACATTTTAGAGCTCATATTTGTATGCCGTCTTGCTTTTGTT
Source organism: Neoniphon sammara (assembly GCA_900302535.1). Classification (NCBI taxonomy): domain Eukaryota; kingdom Metazoa; phylum Chordata; class Actinopteri; order Holocentriformes; family Holocentridae; genus Neoniphon; species Neoniphon sammara. The sequence goes on from OMKZ01019119.1 coordinate 2,284, forward strand.
TTGGCTCGGAGCGGGAGCTTGATGGGCTTTGCATGGCTTCTTAGCCTTGTCTCCGTGCTCCATGCTGTGTGCCAGAGCCATGTGATCGCTGAAGCATGTGGAGGTCTGGTAGTGGCCGCCCGCTGTGGCCGGGGACGGGTCATCCAGATGAAAAGGACACGAGGACGCTGAGGCTTATTAAAAGGCCAGGGAGGCTGCTTCCATCTCAGGGCACATCGTGTGTCTCTGCAGTCACACTAATTGGAGCCCACTTCCTGCTTCCTAATGGTTGGGGGTGGCTTGGCACAAACACACACAGCTGAAAACATATGCGCATAAGACAGTAAACAAGATGTACACACACATAAAGATGCAGATGCACAGGCTGTCAGTTGTGTGCTCGGCTAGTGTCATGGTGTCTCTGGCTGTCTATATCTCTGCATCTCCTCCCCCAGGCTGTTGCACTTAAAAACAATCATTCTCAGCTTGACTTGTGAACTTCGTTGTCTTATTTTCAGCACAGACACACAACTGGTAGTTTTAGCCAAGCAGTCTCATTGGTCAGTGACATGTAAAGCCAAGCTGGTAGTTCCCATAAGATGTGGCAAATCGCAATTAATTTTTTGGCAATGCCTCCTCTAGATGGCAATGTTTCTCGTTTTCTGTATTTTTTTTTCGTCTTGCACGTGGATGCTACACTGAACAAAAACATAAATGCAATACGTTTGATTTTTGCTTCCATTTTGCAACAATTTGATAAAAAAAAAAAAATCCCCAAAAAAGTGATTTTATTTTCTAGGCACACAGAGAGCATATCTTTCAAATTTTGCCCCATTACAAGTTTAATTTGTTAAATTTTGTTATTTGATAATCCATCCACCGCACAGATGTGGCATATCAACGCATTGATTGAGCAGCATGATGACTACACAGGTGTCCCTTATTATGGGGACAATACACCTTTTTAACAGCAGCCATTAAGACATGAATAGCGGGTAAATACAGGTGTTACTAATGACATTAATGAAGGGAGCCAGGGTCCTGCCATTGTTCATGCTGGCTCACTGGAAAGACTCTGCTACACTTAAATGGAACAGAACTTTCATTAATGTCATTAATAACACCTGTGTTATACCTGCTATTTCATGTCAAAATGGCTGTTGTGAAAAAGGTCGGCTAAAGGATACTCTAAAATGTGCAGTTTTTGTTGAGCAGCACAATGCCGCAGGTGCCTCAAGTTTTGCAGGACCATACCATTGGCCCGCTCACTGTAGGCATATCCATTAGAGCTGCTGCCAGTGTCATGAATGTCCATTTTTCTACCGTAAGCCGATTCCAGTGCCGTTTCAGAGCTTTTGGCAGCACCTCCAACCAGCCTCACAATCGCCGAAAACATGTTACCACACCGGTCCTGGATCGCCATATCAGTCAGCTTCACCTGCAGGATCGTCTGAGATCAGCCACGCAGACAGTTGGTTTGCGCAAGAATTTCTCCGCAAACAGTCACAAATTGTCTTAGGGAACGTCATTTGCATGAGATCCTGAGCCACACTGCTGTATCATTCACTTGGCTGTTGCATTTATATTTTTGTTCAGCATACTTTGAAGGAAACTGTTGAAAGAATACACATGCATTTGTGACTGTATCATAAAAGCTATAATACTCTAGAGGATACACTTTGCTGTGATTATCAGAATTTCAGAGCTGCAGACAGTACTCTGCTGCTCCTCGTACCCACTGAATCACCATCATGTCTGTAATTGCAGTAAAAGAACGCCTACTCAGGTGTTATTGCTGGAGTGCAAGACAGTCCATTCTGAGTTTTAGATGGTCTTTAATTTTTCCTCTAGAGGGCTATTTTTGTCATAGTGCACACACTGTTAGCAGAAAGCTTGCATTTGCAGTGTGAGTGGCAGGGTGGCCTCGGCTACTGGTTTCAGAGTTTAATCTGTAACTGAAAAGTGGCAGTCAGTGTTTTCTGTCAGTGTCACCAAACTCACACACCAATCAGTCCCTGAGTCCCTCTGGATAAGAGCATCCATAAGCCTAACTGCCCAGTATGTAAATGTGGAATAGTGACAGAGGTCATATGAAAACTCTGCTGTCAAGCTTGAGTACAGACGCTGAAATGATTACCTCATTCCTGTGTACACATGTATCATCATTTGCATTTTCCCCACGAGGGATATCATTTTCTTTCAGCCCGTGCCATGGCAGACGCCTCATCCACCTCATATACATTTTCATCCATGGCTGTAGCAGACAGGCACGCTGTCAAAAATTTTACATATGTGGAAACACGATATAGCCACAAGTCATCTGTTGTTGACAGTTCCACGCTGTCCACTCTGCAGAGCCTCTAGTCCTGTGAGTGTTTTTCTGAGCTGATGCTGTATATTTGCATACCCAGTAGGTCACATTTCCATATTTTTCCCCACCATTTCTTTTGCTGCCAGTACACTCCACAATACAAACTTTGTGCTGAGCCCGAGTCGGAGCTCGCTAGCCAAATCTGCCCTTCATGCCACCACACCTGTGATGCTGCCTTGAAACTTCTCCTGTTACTGGAAATGCGCCACGTTATTTGGTTATGGTTGTTGAAAAATTATACCCTTCCATCTAGTATATCAAATGTGGTCATATATTATTTTTTTTAATACTAGAAAGGACATGAGCTGATGCCATTTATCACTGTAGGAGATTGTAAGCTTCTCCAAAGCTGAATGGCCTCATTCTTTAATGAGTTTTGCAAAATATTGAAGTTTAAAGACTGATAATCTTAAAATTCTAAAAGAAGAAAAAATCGAAGTTGGGTACAGGTGTTCTCTGCTGTTGTGTCATAGCAAAACTTGTACTGACAGCAGACAGTGAGCTACAGGGTATTTAACACCCAGGTGAGAATGTCTGTTTCCTACTACAGTTGCTATTCAGCACCTTTTTCTGATGATCAAGTGAGCACCTTCAAAACTACTTTTATGCATCGGACCTTTGACATGCGCTCGGGACAGCAGCTTGATGAAGATGAGGGATTATGGGGATCAGTAATCGTGGATTTTTTAAATAACAGAAAGATAAAGTTGACATTTTCACCTGAGACAAAGCTTCAGACACAGTTTGGAGTAGAGTTGACTGAGCAGACAACATTTTGGCAAATCAAACAAACAAACCGCAGCCGAAGCACTTCAGCTAAATCTGATGTGATGGGTCCTGATAGAGGCACTGATGTTGGATTGGATTTGGATGATGACAAGCCGATGGCACAGCTTGGTTAGAACAGATAGGCAACGTCCAATCCAGTAGGCTGCCTCCACATAACGCTAATGGAAACGGAAGGGCCGACTCGTTACACAAAATGAAAATCACCAGTAGGAACAACAGTTGTCTTTGTCGGTGCGGCTTGGACGTGCTGACACACATAACACAGCCATCAGCCCAGGGAAGAAGCCACAGTGCCAGGCAGATGTAGAGAGAATAAGGCCAGTGGACATCTGCTTGAAACCCAACCAACTTGTGTGTGAGATTTGCTCATAGACACATCAAGGCTGTGTGGGCCAGAGGAATAGGACACAGCCCATGTATTAAAGTTCATTCCAGACATTCCAGCTCGCTATATTTTTTAACATTTAGCCTAGTTAATCTCGCTCATGCTGGTTATTACCTACTACATTACACTATAAGGAATTCATTCAAGCTTTATTTAAACTCAGAGACACATTGAGGGCAGTACCCTCTTTTGCAAGTGTGCCAAGTACCGTAATAAGAGGAGAGGAGAGAAGAGAGGAGATGTGTGTTGAAGCTCATTGCAAGAATTGCAAGAATTCCATGCAGCTAATTCACTATGATTAAAGAAATGCCTGTGCACCATTTGACTTTCTTCGTATTTATCACTTCTTCACTTATTTAGGTAGTGCCTGTGATGTGTAATGTGCACAGGTAGTAAGCATATATTTTTCTCTTGTGTGTATACTGTATGTGTGTGCTTTAATACTTAATACTTTAATACTTTAATACTATGGCTTCTGCATAGCACTAGGCGCTGTATCAATTTTATTTATCTATTTAATCTATCATGATATGAGACTAGATGTCTTTTGGATATGGTAATGATATGACATAACTGTTGTCTTTTCCTGGTTTTAAAGGCTGCATTACAGTAAAAAGATGCAATTTTCTGAACTTAGACTATTCTGTTTGCCTCTACCTGCTTGGTCACCATATCCACATTACTGATCAGGGTTGTACAGTGCGACAGTTTTGCTCACATTTGCGATTAAAAATGATTATGTGCGACGATAAATATGAATCCACTCGCACATGTGCGATAGGTTGCGTTGCTGGAAATCTGTCCAGACCAGAGTGTAAAATTAACACACGCCATCCACCAAATGCGGGTTATTTTGTGGAGTGGCTGGTAAATTTGGTAGTCTCACAAGACTTGTCCTCTTGGCTGAAATCATGAATGCCAGATCTACGTTAGATTGAATTTTCCAAAGCGATATTAGGACATATAGATGGTTGTACCCCAGTGGATCACCGTGTAGAGTGCGTGCCACATACTTGAGGCTGTGCCAGCGGCCTGGGTTCGATTCCAGTCCTGTCTTCCCCTTCTCACTGGGCCTGATGGAAGAGACTTGGAGTTCACACGCACAGATTCAGACAAACTCCCAGTGCGCAACGGCCATTTCGTCCCATTCACAGCACTAGCTGTGCTAGTCAACTGATGCATTTATAGGTCGGGAAATTTCGCCTTCCCAGTGCTGCATTTAGGGTCAGTCGCCGCCTCAGCTCCAGACCCAGCCCTGTTTCTTTGTCTCAGCTACTTAGCTGTTTTAAATTTAAATAAAAAGTATATAGTGTTGGTTGGCTCTTGATTTACTCAAGCAGGTAACTCAATCAATTAAATAAGGTGTTTATGAAATTTGTAATAGTAAAAATTCTGCTTGTGTGTGTTTTCTGTACTGTGCTGTGCCACATCACATCCTTCTATACCGTACTATACCACCATGTCTGGGTCGGGTTAAATAAATATTAACAGTGGGGAGTTATATATGGTTTTGAGTAAAACAAGTTTTTGACCGTACTCCTGTGTGTGCTGCAAATTTTATTTTTGTGCCACTGATGTTTTTGCTTGCTAGCACCAGCGCTGCCACTTAAAAAAGTAAGCGTACAGCCCTGAGTTAAGGGGAATTAGCTCTGAGGAAAGCATTGTCAGATATATATTACACACCGAGTGGGTTTACTCTTGTTCAATAATATGGGCATTGATTCAACAGATAGACAAATTACTTGAACAAAGTAATTGTTTTAGAGTCAGTATTAAATTAGATGTTTCAGAAGCAGAATCTGTATCAGAAATTACAAACAATACCTAGACCTGCATGTCATCCCACTCCCATTTGCATTGCATCAGTTTGCAGCTAGCTTTGACTGTGGAAAAGAGGAAGATCAGAACTGTACCGATATGCTTTGGTGACCATCCAAGTGGCTCAGCTCTTATGTTTTAAACTGTGTTTACTCATTATCTCACACAGCCTGGTATGCTGTTGAAATTGCATAAGACTTTTCAAAACAGTGGTTCCTTATATTCTATAATGTACACACAGGTTCCCCTCCAGTCTCTCACTAACATAAGTGTAATTTAGTTATGGATTATGTGTGTTTACTTGCAAAGGGAAGTGTAAGTGAGACTTCAGATCAGTTGTTTGCCTTTGTTCAGCTGCTTTCAGACCATACAGGAAGACAATCATTTGTGTACTGGCCTGCACATAGCCAGACACTCTGCACTTGAAGTAGGCTAACCACACCGTGTTATAGGCTGCAGCAATTTACAACAGACAGAAGATTATTGATTTGTTGGCAGTGTTACATAAGGTAAGTGGAAATTCTTTCAAAATCAGCAGTAAATGTGCAGGAAATTGCGCGGCGGTGTTGGTGCAAAGGCATAATGACAAAGTAAAAATCTGCCTCTCTCGCTCAGGGAGGTTAAAGTGCAGAGCAGCACCCTTACAGCTCGTAGGGATTCAATGTCTTGCTCAAGTACACTTAAGAAGGGCAGATGCTTGCTGACACAGGGGCCTGAACCCAGGCCATCCGGTTGAATAACTGTCTCCAACCACAAGACCACACTGCCTATCAACAGCTTTGAGTTTGACAGAACATGGTGGTACACACTGTACAGGAGCCTCACATACCGTGCCAAAGGACAGTTCAACACATAAGATACAGTCCACTAGTCATATCTCTCACAACTCAACATCCCACACATTCAAATGCCCTTTATAGTTATTTTCTCTAGCTGCCACAGTCCCTGGCTGTGGTAACCAAGGCTCACCTCCCCTCACTGCTCATGCAGGCACAGGGACAGGCAGGACTGAGTCAGAAGGAGCAGAGAGAACAAGTGGCTGAAAGAAACTTTTCCTCATTAAAAATGTAGTGTAGTCACATGGCAATAAGTTGAAAATGTCTTCCTCAGAGAACTTTGACACAAACAACTATAACAAATAATGGAGCTACTTTTGTTTTGTATGCTGCCCACTTTGCAGCATACAAAACACTTTGTTTTCAGAGTTGGCATAACTCTACTAACGAGACTGGAATCTGATGGAGAATGTTGTTAGCTGGTGAAAGTATTGAATGCTGTCTGTTGTGGAGGGCGATGGGTGCTGCTGTTTTGTGCTGGCGTGGTAAATTGAGTTTCCCCTCAGGGCAGTTAATGGCATTGCAATGTCAATGGGTTTCTTAGACTTCGGGAATAACCAGTCCAGGATTTTGGAGCTAACTTTCATTCCTGGCTCTGTTTCAGCTCTTCCACATATAGTGCGGAAAAATGACAGTTCTCTAATTGATTTTCTTTGCTTTAAAACATGTATTTTAGCGGAGAAATTTGTAGGAATAGCCAAACCGTTAAAAAGCTGCAAGTTTCCAACAACTGTTGCATGGTGGATTAAGAGTAGACTCTCTCTTAAGTCATATTCTATGAAGTATGTATGCTTGCTGATAAACAAGGCAACAATAAACTACCATATGTATCTGGGCCAGGTCAGCCTGCCGCCCAAGATTAAGTAGGCTGCTGTAATATGGGCTGGAGGCGGTGGATGTATGGGACTCTTCGTGAGCTTTGTATGGACCTGGACCTGTCTCAGACTGAAGGCTTGTGTTTCCATAACCTGAGGCTTTGTCACACTGGTTTTAGAAACTGGCAGCAGCTGTAGTCTCAGTTAAACACCATTCCCTATTTATAGTCAACCACTGAAATTTGACAGAGCAGCGTTTCACATTCACGCTCAAATCTGTTAAGTGTCCAGTACAAATACTCTTTGCTCTGGATAAGAGTGTCAGCTAAATGTCTAAAATTGTAAACTGTTACTCACCCCCAAAGACAGAAAGTGGGAAATGAAGGCTCTACTCTGTCATGTCATCCGGAGACAAATCCTGGAAGCGGCTCTCCGTTGAAAGTGAATTTGGAAGACTGACTTGTGGTGCTGTGTGAAAGTTCTTCAAGCTTTTACATCTAAATTAGCTTCATCTCATTGCAGCGCTGACAGTTGTGAGTCAGGAAACGTGCTATTAGCCTGTGAAGTCATCCTCTGTACTGTCACTCTATCCATAGAGTTAGTCTCGCATTCAGTGTCAGTGGAGCAGCTCTAGGATGTCTCTAGTGCATAGTGATAAAACATAAGAGATTAGGGGATTAGATAAGCTATAAAACAGTAAGCGATTAAAATAACAGTGATAAATTACAGCTGTGTACAAGCACAGAAAGACAAATCGCTAGACAAGCAGGTGAGAACAAAAGTACTAAGTCACATGTAAAATAATCTCCCCTCAAAATGCTGCAAAAGACCGAAACAAAGATGACAAGCAAAGGACCCACATAAATCATGTAGCAAAAGCTAAGTGAGAATGTAAGCGATATAAAATAAATATCACTGAATCTGGGCTCTTGTTTCCAGCTTTGGGAGGGACATGTTTGTGTTAGTAAATTAGGACTGCTGATATGGGAGATATTTGCTGTCACTAGATTGAAAAATCGTGGGGATAATGTGCATTCTATTTTTGGTCAGATTTTCCATTTTCAAGGTGCTGCAACAAGCAGCAAGCCACATTACAACATACCTCGCTATGGAATCTACATCTCAGAACAATTTCAAATGTAGTTTTGAAGGTCATGTCTGATGAACCAATGCTGAAATTTTCCTTCAGCGTTTCTCACTTTCTGTCTCCCACCTTCTGTCTTTCACCTTCTGTTTCTCCTTCTCCCTCCAGTAAATAGCAGCCCCAACCCCCCAGATGGGTAGATTAGAGGGGCGTAGGAGTCTTCTTTCTTTCACTTCTGTCTCGATGGAGGCATAAGAGGCAGCTCAGATTCTCCTTTCAGAGATGATTTGTTTTCCAGCACCCCTGAGATGGATCATCTTTAACAATGTCTGGACATCTCAATGCAAAGACTCAGGCTTGTTGTAGGAATGCTTACTGACTACTGTCTGTGGCTCTGTTTTGTTTTTAACAGAGAGGTGCTGTACTGCAAAGGAGAGAGTCACAATCACTTCATTTTCCAAGTACAGTGAACACTCAGAAATTTAGCTTGGTGGCACAGTGACATACATAACTCACATGGTGACAAAACATATAGACACACATGGTACAGGAACAACAGGACCTCATCTTGGGTGTCAGGTGATAATGCAGGACATACAGTAGAAAGTAGACCATACATTTCACTTTACTTAACTATATTTGTCAAGACACTATGGCACACAGAATGTTGCAGCCAAAGGAGTCCAGCACTGCCTAGGAACAACATATCCTGAGAGGCCAATGAGACGTGCAGTACAAAGATTTGTTCAGGCGTTGTAAGTAGCGCACGACTGTCCAAGCAACACTGATGATAATAAATAGGACACTGTAGACTCAACAGTAGTGACTGCAGTTTGGTGTAGCAGTGGATGAGACATAGCTGTGCTCTGGGAAGTGCTACATCAAAGGTTGGTGTTACAGCACGTCACTGTGGGTTGCCATTACACCGTCACCAGGAGCTCCTGTAGTACCGAGGGAGAAAATGAGGAGGAGGGGAAGTAGAGGAGGTGATTACCACTTGATGTGTGGCACATCTGCCTGGATGGACTACAATGCTAAATAGTCAAGAAGGTTCCACGGTCATAGGTGACCTTAATGTATGTGACATGCGGTTATAATCTTAGTACTAAGATTGCTGCTTTGATGTCAAGCAGGTGTTAGGCAGTGCTCATGCAGGCAAGCGATGGAGGAAGTGGTTGAAGCATAATTGCCATTGTTTTCTATGGTTTGGGAGCAGTATGGTTGATCATGCAAGTGATCTGCAGCAGAGCTGAGCAACAGAGTCTGCCTGCAGACATGTGAGTGTGCAGCTGCACTGTCAGAGACTTTGTTGCCCTGAAAATTGCCTGTAAGGCAGCACACCCTAACCCTGACCCTAATCTTCACCCTAACCATTACCATAGCTTGGGTGGCAGCTCTGCCTTACAGGCAATTTTCAAGGCAACAAAGTCTGCATACCATAGCCACACAAGCTATGGCTATGGTTAGTGTTAAGATTAGGGTCAGGGTTAGGATGTGCTGCCCTACAGGCGACTTTCAGGGCAAAAAAGTAATCCAGATCAACATCGGTTCCGTGACACTTGTTCAACAAGTTGAACTTGTTGAACAAATGCAGCAAAATGCTTTGCATTTACACTTTCATATTGCAGTGTGATCACCTTGACCATGGTTTAAGTGTATTGCAAGTGAAGTGTTGGTTTGATCAGTGGTCATAGGGGATATAGACAGCCGTGGTTGACATAATCAACTGTTGTACCTCTTATACTGTAGGTCTTACATTGTCTGACATACCCGCGCTCACCCAACCCCCTTCCTCTAACATCCAGGTTAGGTTTCGACTCTACATCACATGGACTGGGACATTTCTGTCTCTGCGTCTCCTTCTCACCATCCAACACACATGCCATTTGAACGTACACATTTTTAGTTGGAGTGGCCCCAGTAGGAATCAAACCCTTAACCTTGGCACTCTTAGTACTGTGGTTGGCCTACTGAGCCAGACAACCAACACTCAAGATTTGAATTATAGAGGAACTCATTTTCACACACAGCTTTTACTGAATAGCAGCTGTTAAGGAGAGAGATATGAGCAGTGTGATGCTGAAGCTCTTGAACAGCTCCAGGGTATTCCTCAGCGCTGGAGAGAGACGATAAGAATAGCACTCACTTGTCTCCCGTCCATTGGCCAGCGTGTCCGGCTGTGGGTTGGAGAGCAGCACTGCTCTGTTCCAGCGGTTCTGCACACTAAAACTAAAGAATTGCAATGTGAAAGAAGTGGGCGCCCTCTGGGTGCACCAGAGCCTGGCCTTGGATATATTTGGCTCTGTCAGTTTGCATACAGATCTGCAATGCTCTGCAATTAGTCTGCTTCCTGTTTCAACACAGGATATGGCAGCGCTGTGAAGCAGGGCCATTGACGCGCTCAGGGAAGACGCTCGCCAGTAGCCAGCCCCTCTGGAGGAGATTCGTCATTTTCATGGCTCTAAAATTATGGAGAGCATTGGGTTACTTTAAGAGTGCAAAAAAAAAAAAAGATTCCCATGTAGCCCACACTAAGTGTTAACTGTTAGGCCTACACTATCCATGAATTGACTTAGTGAATCTAATTAAAAGCTGTGATGTATTAATCAAACCTCAAACATGAAAAGGAGATCTAAATGAAAGGGAGGACAAAGCTTATATGA
>OMKZ01019121.1:0-13160 GCA_900302535.1 Neoniphon sammara
CGTGCTCCGGGGGCTGGCTGGGGCATTGGCTACCCGCTTTCCCCCCCAAGGTGGTGGACAGGTACTGCCTCACCTGTTGCCGCTGAGCCTGCTGGATGTGGTACTTAGTGGGGTTCTCCAGGTGGGACTGCACCTACATGAGGGGCAAGATGGAAATTACACAAAGATGAACCACAGTGTTTTCAGCCTTGATAAATGCATTATAATGCCTGATGTCATATCAGCTTTTCAATACAGTCTAATGTAGTACACACAAGAATATGCTAAGATGGGGGAATAATGGATTAATGCAACAGGGCTATGGTAACCTGATCACAAACACTGGATAATATATAGCAAAAACAAAACAAAACAAACAAACAAACAAACAAGAAACTCTTATCGAGAAATAGGTCATGATTTGTTGAATAATCGTTAAGGGAAACATTTTAGATGACAGACATTTAGACTTTGAGACTATGGGTTCTACAAAGTCAAAGCCTGTAAATGGAAAAAAAATGTTCATTTAACTTCATCTTCATTAGAGACAATCTATTCTAACCAAAGTAACTCAGCATAACTAAAAGAATCAAAAATAGAAAAGAAGAAAGAATAAAACTGTTGTATCAATCCAGCAGACGATATTACAAAATTCAATTTTAAGAAGATAGTCAGTAGAAAAACTTTCCCAGCCATGATAACAGGCTTGTCTTGGTATGTATATATATATTTTTTTAATTATTAAAATTATTATTACCTTTTGGCTGCATAAACCTGTTTAAACACAAATCCCTTACCTTTAATAAAACTACAATGGAGAGAAAGGATTTAAAGGTGCAGTCCAGATTTTAATGACAGCACCACTGTGTTTACTTGAAATTTGAACTCTAATCGCCAGGGACGCTGTGGAGCGGCTGTGCCACGTGAGCTACGGCCACTTTAAGTTTACTCAGCAGCTCACGCAGTGGCACAAAACCTATTTCATTCTATTTGTATTTCCATGTCACTGCATCATTTGCCATGAGCATCAGCCTTGTAATAGTTGCAGATTATTAAATCTGAGCCAAGATAGCAGTTTAAGAGGGATAGTGATGCTGTAAGTGACACAATACAGATTAATACCAAGGCAACCACACAAGAAAAAAAAATCCAGCTAATATTAAGCCCTATTTCAGTCCAGATGTCTGTCCGTGGCTGCTATTTAAAATAAAATTGAAGAAAAGATAATGTAAGACATAATGATTCATCTCACCTGGTAATGGCTGTATTCAAGCATCTCCAACATGTTAAATGTACTATAACTGACAAAAATAATCTACATACAGAAGATAATCCCTTTGTCTGGTTAGTCTATAGAGTGGACTTCAAGCTAGCATGTGCAAATAAGAGAGGAGTCACTAGTCCCACTTAATTTATCAAGGGCCTATGGCTCATTAGTTATGCAAGTTAAGAGATAGGAGGAGGACAGAGACTCATCCTCCCACTGTTGTGTTGTTCCAGCTAAACCATGAATTTATGTCTTTATAGAGTTCATTTGACGTCACAACCTCTGTCTCACAAAGGACTCTTTCTACTGGTTAGCCAGTAGCCTGCGAACTAAAACTTGCTTAAGGCTAACTAACGTTTAATCTTTAGTTCTGCTCATCTAGTATAAAACATTATTTGTTCTGAGCACCATGGACACAATTGACACCACTGTTCCTCTACAAACTGGCCATATGAAAATCCAAATGTACGGGGTGTTTACCAACCCCCACCTACTTTTCTGACTTTCATTTTGAGGGGTTAATTATGATTAACCCTCTATTGCTCTGCTGTGAAATTTGCAGGAGGAAATTACATTAATGGCTTGACTCCAAGGAGGAAATGTTTTCAGTCTTCAGGGTTACAAATAAAAATGAGTGTGCCCATATGATTTTCACTTACCCTAGGTCAGCTTATTCCATTATAGTAAACATTTGATGTCATTCCCTATATTCAAAAAGTAGAGGAGAGTGACGACACTTCTAAAATTTAGATGTCACTCAATTATATATCTACCATCAGAATCAGGTGGTACAAGGTGGAAAAGGCAACATTATTCAAGGCTGTTTTCAAGGAATAAGGCTTTTTTCTTGCCTTTTCCTTCTTGAGACTGGTAGCAACTTAGCTGGGCTGTGTCTATTCAAGAATTTTGTTTTTGGCTATTTTGGTAAATATGCCAGCAATGAGAAGTTCGAGTTCCCAGGCAAATCCTGCAAATTCTTAAAATGCATTGTAACACTATATATGCACTGAAGTTTATCACTCATCAGATCACATGAACAAGAGCATCTTAAAAGTTGCATGGTACATGCCTGTTCCGGTACTGTAATACATTTGTAATTTGTGAAATAGCAGTGGGATATTGTGTTAATTTGTTGAGCCAGAATATCCCTGAAAATGGCTCGGGTTTAGCAATGAAAATTTGTGCTGTCAAACTGTTTCTCTGACACTGTTTTCTGTTTTATATGCATCATATGCACACATACCAGTACCACATTTTCTCCACAACCCCTGCAACCATGGACCTTTAATTTGTTGTGTTATTATTTTAGCGTCTGTGGAGCAGGTAGGGCAGCACCGGCATCACATCATCCCTGCCTGCTTCCTGATTCTGACATGGTTCAGGTCCTTGTTACAGTTGCAGCTTGAAGCCAGTGTCCCTTTTTGGTGAAGTGAACAGCAAGAAGTTTGGGTAAATATAGTGCCAATCTAAACTGGTAAATATTACTGTTGGTTTTTTTGGTCATCTGGCCTATTGCATAAGAGATTCTGAATGCCAGTGGGGCAACCTGGTTTAATGGACCAGGACAGGTTGAGAAATATGGAGTCTTTCCACGCACTACACAGAAACATCTACTGTTAGGCTTTATTGATGTGGTCATGGTACTACATTTGGGAATAGTAAGTGAATAAACTGGACCACAGAGAAAGCACTTGTTTGTTAGAAGTGAAAAAAATCTTTCCATTTCATTTCAGGCACCTAGTTGACTTTCCCAAAGTAACTGTCAGTGAATAAGTGATTTGGAATTACAAGGTTCTGTCTGGTTGGAGCACAGTTCAGAGACATTGAGCATGAATATGTGGATAAATCAATTTTGATTAAAATGTCAGATATTAATTCATGACTCCAAGATCACAAAATATTAAATGATAAATGCATATGTTTAAAAACAGCAGAGCGCAGTTTAAAAGCGCAGTTTAAAAATTCTCAAAGGAACCCCACATTTCTACACAAGAGAACATATATTTTCAAACACAGTCTGTGTCTGTCTAAGAATAAAAAAGTTTTACTCTCAAAATGTATATCCCCATGATAAATGTTCAGAACTATGTGCTAATGTAGTTGAATGTAGGATGGAATTTCTATTCTCAGCTGACTTTTGAGTGGTACAATGTCCTTTTGACAAAAAGTTATCAGAAACACTCTCCATTATAAATACTCTTCGTGTTATTAAATGTCTTCCCAGATCTTGGAGCAAAAAATGAATTTGTTTGATAAACTAAATGCCCTTTGTGCCAGTGACACATAAAAACTGAAGTTTTATATTTTTAGGTAATTTTCTGCAAAGACTGATAACATCAACACATCAAATCCTTTTCCAATTAGTTTCAGTAATTAAATTGTTAAGCATATAACCATAGTATTGCACATTTATTTCCCTATTATAAGAGGACCCAGATCGTAGAGTATATAGCGTATGTTTTGCTTCTGGGATACTGAGGCTTCATGTATGTATTCTTAATACATATTGTTAATGAGTGCAACTAATGAAAAGACCGTGTGATGTTGTAAATCTACTAATACAAGCAGATAAGCACACAAATTAGCAGAAGTAAATGCAATGCAATGAAAAGTCATTTTAAGTTTCTTCAATATCGTTGAAGAGCAAACTATCCCCAGAAGGGACCAAGACTCATGCAACAAGTTATTTATTGGGATCCTCATGTGAGATGAAGCAATATCAATGGTTTAGCTAACTAATGAAAAGGTCTTCCAACCATCTCGTGTAGCACTGCTAGAATAAAGAGCATGGTGTCTTTGTTTGGATTATTGGAAACTGACTAGGAGATGGAGAGGTGAACCCAAACGCAGGGGAAGTGCCCCTTGGCTTGACAGAGACTTCATCGATAACCCAAAGAAAGCATTCTTTGTGCTCCTATAGTAGAGCGTTTCTTTGTCTCTCCTCCACACTGTGGCCTTTTCCTTCAGCCAAACCTTTGGGTAAGAGGCAGCCATTAAGAGGAGAGCTGTATTTCTCTGCTCCCTACAGCAAGTCTAGCTCTGGCTTTATTCATAGACTCTTTGTGAGACAGAGGTTTATCACCTTCCCAAGGAGAGCACATGGGTCTGTTTTAGACTTACGCCTTGAGGACTAATAACATTTCAAGAGATAGTCATCACTCCTTGACCCTTGAAAAGAAACAGTTCCATTCATGCCACTTAACTAACTACACTCTATTTCTTACTTGCTTACTTCCTAGCCATTTTTGTGTAGCTACTAAACCCAGCTGTTAATTAATATTCACATTACAGTAAACTTTCATTTAAAATACCTGGGGTGTGTTGGTCAGTTGAGAAGACTTATTTGAGGCAAACACCTCCATGCTCATTATGTTTTCTTGTTGCAAAAAACAAAAAAACCAAACCATAAACATTGCTCCTCCACACCATAAAAAGAAAAATGCATCTCAAAGACCTTTGGTGCCATTGAGTCTTCAGGGGTCACCAAGCATGTGAGTTTTCACAACTTGTGACTGAGTCTTAAACTAACATGGACACTAGTTTGGGACAACTGGCTAATGAGTTATTAAGTAAAGGTTAATGTTGTTAAAAATGGTCAAAGGTCCGATTGAAATATAAAGTTCCTCTGATGTTAGTAAAGGTTAAATAGGTCTTGCAGTTGAAAACATAGACAGATGAAAGCAATTCTGTTGAAAACATACAGACATATGGGATTTCTCACTGCTCCAATGAATAGTGATATCACGCTATCTTAGCTGGAGATAGGGTTGAAAGATAATTTTTATGAGAGTAGTAAAATGTGTGTGATGTTACTGCCACAAACCTAAAGAGATCACATCTTTATAGAAATGAAGCTCCTAATGAAAACATAAATCCTGGAGCTACTTCAGCTACA
The DNA here is from genome assembly GCA_900302535.1 of Neoniphon sammara. Lineage (NCBI taxonomy): Eukaryota > Metazoa > Chordata > Actinopteri > Holocentriformes > Holocentridae > Neoniphon > Neoniphon sammara. The sequence goes on from OMKZ01019121.1 coordinate 5,142, forward strand.
ATAAATGGGGAATTGTATTTATGAATCCATACAGTATACTGGTGGTCTGAACTTGTATACCAAACTCGTATATAACTGGGTGACTTATGTTTATCTGTGTTGGTTCAGACCAGTTACAAAGCTGATCCCTGCAAAATAATAATGTGATTTCATCACCATCAAACATCATCACCTTCTCTTCCAACATCACGTTCCTTCTGTTTTTCTGACTATTGGAGAAAGTGGCAAATGCTCAACAATGCAGACCAACTTGTCCTAGCAGCTGTTTGCGAGAAAGATTTGACGCAAAGGAAATCTGAGCACAGATTTGACAAGGATCTTGTTCCAGACTATGAATCTGTGTATTGTACTATGGGAATGTATTGCAATATCACACTAATAAAGATAAAAGCTATTATTGCTTAAGGGAAATCAGCCCTCAGATTCTCTCACACTGTCAGACATCACAGATCTGTGATGTTTAACACATTCCAGGATTTTGTCATTCAGTATTATAATAAATTATAATAAGCATTATAATTTTTTGGTGTATCCATTTTGTCTCAACAAGCATAGCTAGCTAGAGTTATTTTGTCTTACACAGACACAGAAGGTACGTGCTTGTCAGCTGTAGCTGTTGCCTTTGTGGTGCGTTCAAGGACAATTTTTATCAGGAAACTTCAGTCAAGTCAAAACAACCTGACGGTCAGATTTTTTTAGGTGTGCCCCTATCTTCACATATTTAAAAACATCTAGTGAAACAAATGGAGTTGTGTTTGTGGCTTCAAATACATACAAAATATCTATCATGCTGCTTCCTTTCATTACAGATATAAACAAATATTTTACAAGGCCAAATCTGGACAGTATTTTAGCACAATTGTTCATCAATCAATAGTTGTATTAGTCCATTACAAATATGTATGTATGCATAAGTTTAGACAGAATATGTTTTGGGTCACCCCTAACATTCCCCAATTCACTGCCATTGATGCTTGGTGAAACCTAAAAGTTGATATTCATAGGTAATTCCATGCATAGCAATTTTCAAGCTTGTAGGGTGGCATGTACTTTTGCTAAAATTAACTTCATTATGATTCTTGAAGCTTCTCATAACTGAATCATTGTCTGTCTGTCTTGAAAGTGTTTTTTTGTTTGTTTGTTTTTTGCCATTACATGTGAGTTATTTCTTACAGTTAGAGTTACAGTTGGCATTTAGCAGCCGCTTTTATCCAAAGCGACGTACACATGAGATTTCAATACAACACAAGCAAGGTGCTAGTTGGAGACAACGACAAGAGTAAGTGCTACAAAGCTAAGCTCTGGTCCAGCAGGACATGGCTGCTGTGAGGCCATGCTACAAGACAGTGCTACAAGGTGATGCATAGAGTGCATAAATGAATAGAGTTTTTTTTTTTTTTTTTTTGTTCGGATTACACTGTCCGTCAGGTGAGAAGGTGTTCACTAAAGAGCTTGGTCTTTTGTCTTTTCTTAAAGATTGAGAGGGACTCGGATCAGATGGAGTTTGATAACTCATTCCACCGCTGAGGAACCACAGAAGAGAATGTTGCTCTTGTATTTTTGTAATGGGAAATCTGGACACTTTTCTCAGTTCACCTCAGCTTTGATGTTATTCTTTATTCCACCTTAACATTGTTACGCTGGAATAAAAGACTTGCACTTCTGAAGGAAATGCAGGCTGTGCACTCACCACACATATTCTAACCTATTACCTCATACTCAACAAAACACAGCATAACGTAATGTAAGTAAAGAAAACTATAGTAAATGGTGGTACATCATTATATAAGGTGCTGGATTTTTTTCTTGAAAGAAATTTTAGTAGTTATTGTTTTGTATTTGTGCACCACATACTTGAAATGTACTCTCACAAACCTGTAAGTAAACAATGAATTCGAGAGATTTTCATTAAGGACCAAGCATTATATTGTGAGCTTACAATACTTTCATATGGAGCAACACACAATTAATGCACTAGAATAAGACAAGATTTGCCCAGATTTGCCCAGTGTTTCCATCCTATTGTTGCCATTTCACACTATAAGATCCTACAGATTTTTTAATGACGTTATTGTACCATTAAAGTCCCAACATGGCTCAGTAAGTTTATCAAGAGAACTTGGACTGCATCACTAACCCCCTCACCTCAAATGACAAAGGATGACACGTTCACACTTCAGGCAATCAATGATCCTGAGCTGGAAGGATCAAAGAACCTAATAAAATTGGCATGCAATTGCAAAATCATGGTTTTTGTCATTTAGTGTGGTCGGAATAAGCAAACATTCTTTAAGGCCTTATGCTTAGCTTCCAGCTTTCTTTTAATTTATTGACAGTACAGAAAACACTGAATATTGTGGTAACAAGAGTGACATTCAGTTAAATGGCAAAATGGCTGCTACTGTATCTACTGGGTGCCATTATAGCCACAAGGAAGTAGATTTCTGCCGAATGTCTAAGTAACAATTCTGTAACTTTTCAGCAAATACCAGCTACTGCGATGACTGGCCACTTTATCAAGAGGAGGAGCTTGGGACAAAGAGACGCCTTCTCTGCTCCTTACCCTGTGGCTATAGAAACTTTGGCAAGAATGTAACCTCCTTTTCCAAGAATGGGAAACATTGTCCAGCCTGTGTGGGATTAGGAACATGCACTTGCTTAAATGACAAACAATGGAGCTTAATTTAGCAGCTACATAAACCCACAGAGCTTGGTTATCATGCCTAATGTGGGGCCATGCTATCTCTCATCCAGTGGACAATGGAAACAATTCAAGCAAGAGATATTCATAACATGCTAAGAGGGCAAAGGGCACAACATCCAGTCATTATTTTTGCATTGCAGCAGAACTCTAAAACACTAAACATAAAAAAATCAAACTGTCCCTCATTATTAATAGTAATGATACATTTTATGTTACAAATTTCTAAACAGGAGTTTTTTAACTGATCTTAAAGTTCAATGTATGTGTACAAAGAATGATCATTTTTCAAAGGAGGTGTCCAAAGCATGAACATATGCCACTGCATGCATTTTGAAAACTAGCACCTGTGGTAGAAATACTGTCCCACATTCCACTTGAAAGTTGGCAACTTGGCACAGATTTGTTTTTGCTGTCTATTTTGGTGTGGGTTTGGGAACTCATCCCAAGAGGAAGCTAAAGTCCTTACTACCATGAATCACACACAGCAGACACTTCAGAGTCAGTGTTGAGGTAAAGTTCCATAAATTGTGGCATCAAATCATCCAGTTAATTTATTGTTTAAATTTCAGTCATTCATTAGACACTGCTTGTTAAGTGTTAAGTTTTTATTGATGAAAATCCACGACAACTAGATGAGTGCACTCAGTAGAGTGCAGATCTCCGCAAGGCAGTGTGGGAAATAATGTCTATATAAAATAGATAGTTGTTACTGCTTTATGCCACAACTAACTGTAGAGAGGGTGAGAGAAGTCAGCTGACTTAAGAAACAGTGACGGCTGTTTTAAACATCATTTCTTACAGTCGTGAAGCTTCAGGCTATTTAACCTATTTTAACCCATTTGTGCACATATTACATCATCATTTGACACTTTTTACAGTGTTGTTCTCCTGTGTGTCTGCTCTGTTTTCTGCTGACTTTCTTTGTCAGCTGTGTGTTTTATAAACTCCTCCAGAAAACGCAACACACGTCGTGGATTTTGTCATTCACGATCAGAGTGAACACGGCCACAAAAGGATAAAATTTGCCTATTAAGCTGATAGGCCCAGTAGTATGTGAAGAGAGAGCAATGGTCGAGCAAGCTAGACAGTGAATTGAGTGAGGGAGTGACGTAGCAACCCAGTGAGCAGCAATGATTGAGCAAACTAGACAATGAGTTTAGTGAAGGTGCAGAACTAGCAAGAACATTTTTCAAACTTTTTAATTGACTACAACGACAAGAGATTTTTCATCATACAGTCATAACTGCACAAAAGATTTAAGCTGATAGGCCCAGTAGCTTGCGAGATTAGCCACGGACAGACACAGACAGATACATGGACACATGCACACATGATCTCCTGGTGGAGATAATTAAAGGTGCTCTGTGCAAAATTTGCCAAAAGTTGACTGAATTGAGGGCAGTTTAGACTGAACTGACAAAAAACTTTGAGTAAGCACTTAATCATTGACTTCCAATGATCAGAACCATGTAGCTTCAGCCATCAGATTATGTGCTTAGATTATGTGCTTGTCAGTTGAGTTTAAAAGTTCCTCACTTCAATCAACCCTCAGCAATTTTGAATAGTACATCTTTAAAGGGTAACTCAACACTAAATAACTTTTTTTTTTAGTTTTAAAACTTATTATACTGTCCATTTGATGAATAACCCTAATCCTGTGCTTATAATCAACAAAATCCATTTGTTCATCACAGCATGTATAGCTCAAAAAGCTAGGTGCACTGGACCTGTGGCTGAAATTTGAAAGAAACTTTGAAGGAAACTATACCATTTTGTCAGTGCTATTAAATAATGACTGATCAGTGCTTCTTTATACTGTCATTAATGAGACTACATAAAGGGCTGAAAAACTACATTCCCAAACTGCGCTAACTGTAATTGCACTTCTAGAACATCGTGCGAGGGCACTCAGGGACAGGGATGACTTCTTTGAGGACGTTGTGTGGCTCATGAGCCACTTCTGAATCCCTTTGATTGTGTTTGTGCAACATCCTGAAGCCAAATTGAACAAAGCAAACCAAAAGGTCAAATGCCATGCAGTCCCACATCCAGCTGCTGTTAGCATTTGCATTTTTGGCCACTGGCACATTTCAAATAGAGATAAGTCTCCATATCATGGATGCTATTGTTTGTATAGCCCTAGAATATATTAGATTATACTGTGTATGGCAAAGTGTCTGGGTGGTCTAGCCAATATTATCTGTGCAATAGATTACACTTACGCGCATTCAAGCTCCATCCTACCCTTTTGTGAGGTTGAATCTGAAGGGATGTCACTTCATTAATGTTCAGCTGATATGTGATGCAACCTGTAACCACTTTAATGTTGCTGCTGATTGGCCTGAAGGAACACATCATTCCTTTATTTTTCAGAACTTCTCTGTGGAGAACCTTTTGGTATGGGGAGTAGCTGTGGCTGGTTGGCTCACTGGCCAGCAATTTTTTTTGTTTTTCTAAGCATGTACAGTACATTATCACCATTTCACTCAGCACACCCACCACTTTCCTACTTTCCCTCGGTGTCACCTGCTGAGGCCTTGGTTAATGATCCCACTGGCCAAACCCCAGTCACCTCAGGAGGTGCATTATTATAAAGCGCATGCATGGATGCACTTTATCACAGAGTAATAGTTTATTGTGTTTGGGTTCATCTAGAGGCACATTTTTGATGTAAAAAGATGTGCAAAATTATGTCTAGCAGAGCATATCTCACCCTGCTTGAGCCTGTTAGTTAGAATGACATGGGCATACCTTTGGACCCAGGTAATGACCCTCCAACTAATGACACAAGTAATATTCATCAACAAATTCTCACCTGTCTTTAACAGCTTTATTTGTATTATACAGTAAAGGAAAACATTCCATTCTGGCACACATTTTATTTTTCTTTTGCTCTCTGCAATACTCTGCGACAGCTAAATGTTGGTTTGTTTGGGGGAGTGTCTTCTGCACAGCTCCTTCCTCATTTAGAAACTTGGGAACATGGGAACATGGGAGCACGTTTGTACTGGATGATGTAGACTTCCCTCTGGCGATCTCCCAAAGGTCCCTTCATCTCGCTGCCATCTACGATAAACAAATAGGCTGTTCACTTGCGAGGAACATAAAAGCAGATGACTTTTGCTTATAGGGTTGACCTTCAGATTTGTTCAGTTTAGACCTACAGACACCAAGATACATATCAATCAAAAATTAATAAAATACAATATAAATATAACAAGCCAAAAATGATGAAGACTGAGGGGGAAGATGTTTGCCTACCTGTCAAAACAAAATCTGATGATGTCAGTCGTTCATTGATTTCTTTGCTGGGTGTGATGTTGCCATGCCAACTATGGCACCGATGCACTCATCTGGGCACTTGCTCTTCCCTGTCCTCCCATAGTCATGATGTGGCTTTTGTTGGAGGTGGAGAGATTTTTAGTATACGTTTTAGCATAATTTTTAAATCAATCCCCTCTCATTTTACTTCTTGTACTGCTCTGTCGGAGGATTAAACTTTGTTGACCTGCTGTTTTCTTCTTCTAGATGTCTGTTTTTTGCTGAGGATGTTTACCCAATGTTCCTGTTACAGAAGACTACTTGTTTGTTCTTTTCAATGACACTGTTCTTTCCAGTGACCTCAGCTGCTGTGCTTTTTATTTTTTATTTTCTTTGTCGCCACGTCAGTCCACACAGAAAAAGATGTTTCGTCATGTTTAAGAGCCGCTGAATGAGCTTCCTATTTGTGGCTGTTTGGGATTCGTCAACGTTTGCACATAAATATGACTGAAAAGAGCTGAACATTTGATGAACATGGCATGCTTTTTTTGTACAAATGTGCGTACAACGCAGCATACAAATGTGCAAAATTGTTGATAAATAAGACCCATCGTCTTTACCCACTTACTCCCTATAAGGGTCACAGGGGACTGGGGCATATCCCAGCAGCACTGGGCAGACATCAGGGAAACATCTGGACAGAATGCTAGCGCATTACGAGGCATAACACATAGACGGACCAACGCATATTCACAGCTATGGGCAATTTAGAGTGTTCACTTTGCTTAATCTGCATGCTGGACTGTGGGAGGACACTGAAGCACCCAGAGGAAACTGAGGTGAACGCAAGGAGAACATGCAAACTCCACACAGGAAGTACAAGATTTGAACCACTAACTTTCTGGCTGTGAAACTGAACTGAACTGAACTGTACTTTATTGGTCCATATATGGAAATTCGTCTTGTGACCAATGCTCCAATAATTTGTGACATACAAAACAAATGTGTGAGTCAGCTAACTGAGCCACTGTGCAAAAGAAATTATTCCACTGCAGTGCACAAGAGCAACCTATTGTTGGTGCATTTTTAATCTTGTCCTGCATCAGCCACTTTAATAAATGCTTGTTACCTTTTGCACCTTTTGCACATAAGGGAATGCACTTTATGTTTTTTTGTTGTTTTTTTTGCAGCTCTTACCACAAAACCCAACAACACGTGGCAGCTGAGCATGAGTTTTAAAAGTGTTTTGACTCCACAGATAATTTATGTATGTATTATTTTGAAAGATCTAAGGCAATTAGGTACGCATTTTCAGTTCTGGTTAATTCCTTTAAATGTGAAGAGATAATTTTCCATTGGCATGCCCTCCTCCCGAAGAATAAAGTTTTACTGCTGTTCTTTAAGTATCCCCTATATGAAATCCAGACTGAAGCTTTAAGTTTAGTTTACTCAGTCATATAAAAGGCTTCTCATAGCAGGGATTCAGCAAAATGTGAGTCTACCCCGGAAACCAAAGAGCACAAAGATGTAGCATTATTCAGTTCTATGTGCCTGGAGTTTTGAGAAAAGGTCACTGCAAACCACAAAAGTCTGCATGTGGAGTTAAATCTGATGATATTTAAAAGTCAGGTCACTTCAGGCCAACTTGCAGAATAATATGTTACTGTCTTTGATTTTTCTGTCTTCACTATCTTTAAATGATAGCACCAGTTCAGGACCCCCACCCCCCAGAACTACTGTATGGATCAGTTGCACACACTGAGTCTTGGGAGTTACTCTTATTTTTCTCTACTTTTGTCTGTTTTGTTTCAAAGTATATTAAAACACTGAAAATCCGTCTTTACAAATACATTTTTATGAGTAACAAAATGTATTTTATAAATCTATTAATTTTTTTTTTTGCATCTTTTTTTGTATCTTTATTTTGTATTTATTTATTTTTGTATTTATTTATTGTATTTTTATTTATTAATTGGTTTTATTCTATATAGTTTTCCATTTTTTTACATTTCACATTAGTTTTATTTAGTTTTCAGTGTTGGTTCAATTGTTTT
>OMKZ01019122.1:8991-30707 GCA_900302535.1 Neoniphon sammara
CCGCAAAGCATCATGTAAATAAAAGTATCTTGTTTTTCATCTTATGAAATCTAAAACAATGGTGCTATGATTTTTGCTGTCTTTGGGCTAGTACAAGATACTGTGTGTATCATTTGTTTTACTGTCATATCAATGTTAAATTACAATATGACAGATTAGAAAGAACAACAGTTTTGCTGCCTATGTTTTTTCCTTAATTAATTCATAAGCGTATATATTTATATAATTAATAATATATATAATTTATATCCACTGTGGATTAGTGTTATAATTGTAATAAAAGTAGAAAGAAAAGCTTTTGTGCATGTGTCTGAAAGTAAATCAACAAATATTTTAAATATTGAGTATAGTGGAAGAAGACACTGAGCTGCAGTTTTGCACACAGGTTACATTCTACAGTTAGCCAGCCAGGTTTTGAGCAGTATAGTAAAGCACAGAACAAAAGGCTTACAATGCAGTATGAAGGTGAAGTAAACAATTTCAGACAAGGCCTGATATTATATAGCCACTTCCATCTTGCATGGCACGACAGCATATTACATTACACTTGAACTATCTTCAGCTAAAGTCACTTATTTTGCAAATATTAACCATAACAAGAACAAGGTTTCTCTCTGACACTGTTTCAAAACTCACCCAAAACACTCCCCTCACATTACTATGGAGAGAATATAGAGTCGAAAGTATTGTAGCTATGTATCACCATATCTGAATGTGGGAGTACATTCATACAATGTGTGAATGTGTAAAAATGTGAATGTGTTTTGATCAAATGAATTCAAACATTTGACTGTGTAAAAAGTATCTGAACAAATAGACTTCATTTTTGAATCTGTAATCTGCAGCTATGTATGACAATTCATGAACAAATCAAAAACATTTGCACAAGTAATTTCCAATGTGTGAATGCATAAAGATTTGCGCAGAAGTTTGCAGTTACAAAAACGTTTAGTTACACATCCATCTGTTTGTACTCATATTCACACTTGCTGTTCCTTTACTGAAATTATTTTGTGGAATACTTTACCACTAAGACTGAGTTCATTTAAGGTGATACTTAAAAGAATACAACGTTTTGGCCAAAATGCCCTTTTTCCGACTTACCCAGACTGAGACAAGATGTTTGATACCATTTTCACTTCTGTACCTCCACTGGTTCGGTTCCCACGGTTAGCATTTTGTGTTAGCTTAGCATAAAGACTTGACATCTACAGGAGTCATTAGCCTAGCTCCATCAAAGTGAAAAAATAAACCTTACAGCAACTCCGAAGCTGTCTTATTTAAACAATGTATGGTGTATTTGAAATACACTTCTTGGATTTTTTTTTTAAAGTCGTTTTAGCAGAAGTAAGATGGTAGGAACACATATGTTCAGTGGTTACAGTTCCTACCAACTAGCTTCTCCTAAAACAACTCTTGTTTTTTAAAAAAATTCCAAGATGTGTATTTCAAATAGACATGATACATTGTGTAAAAAAAGACAGCTTCGGAGTTGCTGTGAGATTTATTTTTTCACTTTGATGGAGTGTACAGAGGTGAAAATGGCATCGAACATCTTGTCTCAGTCTGGGTAAGTCGGAAAAAGGGTATTTTGCCCAAAACATTGGAGTATTCCTTTAAGGTAATTTTCAAGGTCATCCTTTTAACATAGGAGATTATATATGGGCTTCCTTATGAGATCTAATTTTACAGTACAGCCTCCTCAGACTGTCCATCCACAGAATGCGGGTCTCTTAAAATTTAATGTGATTCAGTGGTATGGCGAGGAATCTCAAACTAAGTGTGGCCTATATCCTCAAAATCAGAAATGGAGTCTAAAGTTCACCAAATGTCTTTCTGGTACGCCAACAGGAGCTACAACTACTGTCAAAAGAATATCTAAATATCTCTCCAATCAAGGATCTTTTCTTTTTTATTGTTTTCTGACTTTTCAGCTGCACATGTGAAGTCAGATCACTCCTGGCCAGCCTGGAAAGGGTTCCTCTCTCTCTCTCTTTGATCTTGCCCAATATTTCTTCCATTTTGTCCCCCTTTTCGCTTCTGGGTCTTTTGGGAGTTTTTTCTTGCCTGCTACAAGGGTTCATGTCTCTTTGGGTTAAACTCCAGGCTATTGTTATTTGCCTTTTTTTAGGGAGCATCTTCCTTGTGGACACTCTGCTCAGATTTGTGCTAAACTGACTTCACACACTATTTTTAAACAATTTGTTATCAAAAATCCACAATGATATTCTGTGTTATTGTTTGGAGGTCAATGGCAAATAACCATGAATTTATCTTGATTTTTAAGATGCAATCCCACAAAATATGGACAAAACCCACGTCACTGGGCTATAGTATAGGTAGAGCATAGTGGACAACATCTTACTCAGTAATATCCAATAAACTAATGGGATAGTTGAAAATTCTGGGTTAAAATGGCCAACTCTGCAGTTGAGGAGCAGCAATGTACAAACAAAGGCTAAACAGACAGCTGCTGGTTTGAAACACACAGTTCATTTTAAAGAATCTGCAAAAGATAGACATCTAGGTAGGGAGATACACAAAGTTGGCTGTGTTAAAACATTTGCATATATAGAGCTTGTTCAGTCAGCCCATGCTGTTAAAAACCGTGTTATGGCACAGGATAAGACAAGATAAGATGAAACTTTAATGATCACCATGGTGAAACTGGGTCACAGCAACAGAAAAGAATAGTATAGAGATAAAAAAAAAAAAAGAAATCAAAGACAGGGTTCCCGCCGATCATGGAATTTCTGGAAAGTCATGGAATTTTGAAAAGTCTGTTCCAGACAGGGAAAGTCAGGGGATTTCATAAATTCTTGGACTAAGTCATGGAATATCATGGAATTTTGTTTGCCTTAATTTAAAAAAAAAGTAACTACTTATTATACATATGTTCACTTCCCCCTCAGAATAAAACAGAATGATGAACTTATATAAGATCTCTGAAGTGCTTTTAAAACTTTGGTGAAGGAAAAACAATTCATGTTACATGAATGTAGGTCATGGAAATTCAGTATTTTAGTCATGGAAAGTCATGGAAAAGTCAGGGAATTTCAAATTTGACATAGTGTGGGAGCCCTGCAAAGATATTGCAGGTGATACAACAAAGTGCATATTAATACTACAACACCTCCTCGTCATGCTAATACAGAAATCCCATTGACTAGACTGACAAATGACAGATTTACCTGTTAACAAATATCGAGAATTAATGTGTGCAAATGTGTATCATTGAAAATCCAGATTATCAGATTGACAGAACACATGCAAGTATGATTAACTATCACATTATCATTTTATGGGAGCATATATGTACAGCACATGTCTAGAAATGAGTAATACTAGCTATTTACATTACAGGATTAAAGTTTCAGATGGAAATAACATGTAAAGAAATGTGTCCAGAAATATGTTCCAGCCCATGCACAGAGAAACATGATCCCTTGTCTTTGCCTCCAGTGTAATGAGCTGGTTATGGTGTGTGCTTGCTCCAAAGGCCTTGTGGTAGTCAGCTGCAGCTGGCAGAGAAGTTTCTGGAGGGAATCCCCTTAGACAATCAACTGATGATTACAGAGACACAGATCAGGCATTTTATATTACAAAGGCTGAATTTTTTTCTCTGCAGTTGTATGCATACTTCCTCAGCCCAGAATGTTCAATAACAGCAATATAGACTGAGCCTGCAGAGATCGAGAATGAATGTCTCAGCAGAAGGAAATTAAGACGCCACAGTGAGTGCTGCACTGTTCTCAAGTAATTTAATTAGGCTGACCAATTCTCCACATTAGCAATAACATAGATAATGCAGCAGTATTGACAGTTCAACCCCTGAACATGTTGAGTGGAAACAAAAGAATGGAAAGCAAGCATTAAATATATGAATTACAGCATGTTTGCAAAATAACAACTGTAAAGCATACTGAGACAAATGAGAATATAAAACTTAACAATGATTCTTTAAAAATGTATAAAATTCAAAATAATACAAAAATAAAAATTTGTGCAAGAGATTACAGGATATCTCCTGGAATATGGACAAGCAATGAAGAGAACAGTAGTCTGATATTAAACCTGTACTGTTTATGTAGCCTATTTTATTTTGTAATTTCTAATTTTTCCAATTTAAAGGTCTAACTGAACTTGGTACTGTCGCACTGTTCTCTTTGTCGCGCTGTTCTGAGAAGATTTTTTACCGCGGTAGGCTAGTTTTACTGTAAAGTTTTGTCCAGCTCCTCGGAAATCGTCGGTTTTCGGTAATTGTCGGTTCTTTCCGTACAGCTGCAGTGAATGACATCACGGTCGGAAAAAAAAAAACATAAAGCCATCGTCCTAGGCTAGCCATCAGAGATCTCACCCTTCGTCTTCGATCCGCTTCGTCAACACTTCACAAGCTCTGTAGAAGCTAGACTGAGGTACGAAACCGCTTGTTTTAATGAATTTGCCAATTTGAAACAAACTGCTTGAAACAATGCATAACTTGCTATCCTGTTACGCCCTGTCCTATGTGTGTCCCCCTCCCCGCTAGCCTATGGGTTCATTAGCTCGTTGGCTAACGTTAGCTGCAAGCACACCTTTTGTTGATTGATATTCACATGAAACTACTGAGATGAAGATGCAAACGTATTAATATGCAAAGGGGATAAAATCTCACATGGTCCTCAATTTGCCTCTGGCGCTGCTGTTAGCTTTAGGCCAACTTTAGGTTAGTTAATAACGTTATTTTCCCAGATAACATTTACATTATATTGCTTTGTCGCTTCTGGACCTCTGATGCATAAAAATATTCAGCGTTATTTAATTAAAAGTCTGGAAATGGTAGGATAATTCCCTGCTTCTTTTGTAAAAGCTCTATGAGAAACGAGCGAATATAAACCTGGTGTCATCAGCTGCTGCTTGCTAGCTAGTTCCTAAGTAAGCTACATACATTAGCTAGCTAACATTGCACATTTGCTGTGTGATTCATTGGTATTCTTGTAAATAACGTTAGATCACACCCGATCGTTATTACATTATATGTTTTACAAATCAATAAAACTGGATATTCAGCTGGTAGCATTATCTGGTCGGCCATAGCTGAATGGGATCCGCCCAGCGCAGGACGAAATATCTTTGAACAAATGGCCCAGCTGTCAGCCGTCCTATTCACTTGCATTCATTCAAATATTAACATCGTCAAAGTTAATTATTCACACGTATGTCTTCAGGCTGCTGGATATGTATTTATCAAATGTATGGAACATTTGAAAAAATGCTGTCACATTGAGTGTCATAGCATATACGAGTGCCCTCGAAAATGGCCTAGTATTATTAACAGAGTACATGTAAAATTGGCTTTGGACAATCATTGCCCTGAGCTAACATATCCAAAGAGGTAGGGAGGCCTGCTAGATAGCTTGGGTTGTGAAAATGTGGAGGCCCTGTGTGACATTACAGCAACTGTCCTGACCACTGCCTTTTGAAGGGTGGTGCCAAATTGCTAACATACCAGCTGCCCCTCCACTCTCAAGAGGAGTTCAGATAGAAAGCCACAATTTCTAACCTTCAGGATTAGCACTAAGGAACTATGTGGAATATGTCCAGTAAGGCTGTAACGCCAAAGAATTTTACACATCGTGATAATGAAAAAAAAACCATGCCATTGGGTACATTTCACATTAAGACAAGGGTTCACTTAAATAGATTTATTTGATTGTTGGGTTAATTTTCTCAGAAAAGGATGTGAGGTCATCCACATCAAGTCTGTAGCTGTCTTAATATCAGACAAAAAATGTACAAACATATTGGCAGGTTGCACAGATGCTGTTAAAAACACATTAATGTGAGTGGTCATTGTTCTCACTGTTAGCTAAGCAGAAGAAGTCACAACATAGTCATGTAGCACATGATGCGAGTGTTGCCATGTTGTTTCTGCTAACTCCAAATCAACTTTCACTGACCTTTTTAACACAAGTTCATATTCAAAAAACTGAATGAAATCAGGCTAAGTTGCCTCATGGCCATATGGATTGAAAAAATGGGCTGAAGGTGAGCTAACTGAGTTAGAGTTACATGACTTATGACCTTGCTCTGATTACAATAATTGAACTAAAGTGCTAACATTTGTCATAGTAAAGTATTGCGTAAGTATTGCCTTAAATCAGACAAGAAGTGACTATTAGTGTGCATGTTAATGTGCATGGTAATGCAAAAATTATGCAGACGAGCACCAAAAATGTTCAGTGGAAACTGCTTGCCATAGCCTAAACATACTTAAACATGTACCATACGCCTTTATTGTTTTTTGCCATTATCATGCGTTAGCCTAATCTGACATCTGAGCTCGCTATTCCATTTTACGGGGAAAACTGCTGTGAACTTATTTAGGTCATGTAGACCAAAAGCTAAAACCAAAAGCTTGAACGTGGAAGAATATTGAAAAATTGTCCTGGATTCTGCGTTCGTTTTCATAAAGGTAAAAGGGGAAACGAGAGACAGATAGAGCTAAAACAATTAACACAGGGAAAAACTAGCCAATTCATCAGGAAAAAAAGAGGATACCTAAATTTATGTAGCTCCTGTTCACATGATGTTGCTATAAAACACAGTATCTGATCAACTCATTACTTAAGCTTGTTTTCGGCAGGCCATAAACTGACAAATATCAAATAATAAGCACATAAACGTTTTTCCACGTTTCCCTTGTTTATTATTTAGCAATTTAGCATTTCCATATATTTGTGTTTAAGCTAGGAACTCAGTACCTTTAACCTAGCTACTTAACAACACTTCATATCAGGCTGACCAGGGATCCCTCCTTTCTCTGACACTTTTCCCAGGTGTCATTTTTTTGTTTATGGCCTGGTTAATAAGAACACTGATAGATCATAAAGCTGCAGGAAACTGGAGACAGCAAAATATTTGTGAGGATCTTAAAAATAGAGCACAATGTTCCAGCGGATGAACATCAAATTCTCATCTGCAGCTTGTTGCTGCTTCAGTGGTTGCTGCTAATTTACATAAAGTTAACCCCAGCTCAAGTTTAACTTGTTGCTTGGGATGCTGACATCGCGCTGCCCGCTGCTGCCATGGTGACGGATGTCCCTCGTCTCCAGGTCTCACTGAAAATGCTGACCGGAACTTTTACCTGCTTTTATTATTGCTCAGCAAAGAATAGGCCAATTTGATGCGCAGCAAATGATTTTTGTTGACCATGCTGCTGTTGCTGTCATGTAAAGATAATCCTCCTAATCCTGCAGTATGATGGTAATGCAGTTATCATTGCATCACTAGTGGCCAATAGTAGCCAGTCTCGTGAATTAACAGAATTTAAAGCACCCGTGAAACTGTGAAAAATACTTTGTATTATTTTCTTTTATTATATTCAGATTTCATAGCTGGGAGTTTCGCACATGATATACAAACTGAAAATAAAATGTAGTCATTCTTTTGCAGTCTTTATCTAAATTATCGTGGAAATAGAATATTATTTAACCACAAATAATATATTGTTTAATTGCCCACCTTGAAACTTGCTGTGCTATCCTACAGCATATAGATTTCCAAAATTCACCTACATGAATGACTGACACATAGACTATGGATAATAATTACTCTGAAGTAGAAGAGATTTAGAGGAGGAATAGCATCATGGGATGGCAGCAAGAATTTGGAATAAGAGTAAAAAACTGGGAGAAAATGACAGTGTTTAAGTATGGTAACCAGACAGGCAACCTCATTGTACCGGCAACGCCCTGGCTGAAAACCCTGCATACCCTTCTGAATACCCTCTTGGGTGCTGGGCATTGTTATCAAAACATTTACCCCCTGTGTCAATCTGGTGTTCCTTTTTTGTTCCACACCTTCGCTTTCTGAGGTGCTGAGAAGTAAAAAGATGAACTCGCTCACAAGCAGTCTAACACAAGCTGTCGTTGGCACATTCAGCGTTAAGAAATAAGCAAACAAAATCTTTGTAAATTTAGCCTAGTTGTTTTGTTTTTTTTTGATACTGGAAGGAGAGCTATGCTTCTTTGCCCAGAAATTCATTGGTGTAGTATACATTGTATTTGTTTCCAACAAATACACGCACTGGAATCACTCTGCTTTGTCTTTTTGGATTTTTTTTAACTGCAGGCTGGGCATTGTGGCATTGTTCTTAGCATTTTTGGCTTGTTTTTCCATCAAATGTTGCTAGTTTCATTATATTTGTGAGACATTACCTATAGAATGTAAAGACAGTAACACCCAGACCTCGGGCTGGGTATTGAAATGACTCCAGACAAAATAGACCTATTACAGCCTTTAGTTCAATACATTAGCTTGACAGCACTAAAGCTAAAAGGCTGTTTAAGGAGGGTTGGGTCCAATGATTTGTGCATGGTCAGCTCTACACTCATTTGTAGTCGACCTCTATGATTGGCTGTCGTAATAAATTTAGGATGTGGAGTGAGTTACTTGATAAGACATTAGACACTTTTAGATATTCAACCTTGCTTTTTGTCACATGGTGTGCTACAGCAAATTCAAACCTTTCTACAAGGATTCTGCAAGGTTCCCTCTCAAACCTCCTGTCAAGTTTGATCATTTTGAAAGCCAACCTTGTGCTTTTGTCTGCCTTTTCCCAACATCCTAAGGACTGTCCTTTTTTTTTTTTATTAATATGTAAGCGCAATGTGACCATGACCCAAATAGAAAAATAGGCCTCCCCATCCCGAGGGGTTGTTAGCCTCTCAGGTCGGGTGTTGGGCCTGCACATACAGTCTGCCTGTGCTAACTCATTGTCATGCTGCAGTTGGCGTGCCGTGCTCTTCAGATCATATGAATGACCATGTCTTGCAAAAAGAACCGAGTTCTTTCTCTTTCGAATGATCCTTGAGTGCCTCTCAGCAGAAAAACTACGCTGATGAATTTCAAACGTAACGCTTCCTAACATGTAACGACTAACATCTTTTCATTCTGATTGCATCCTTTGCGATTAATCCACAAAGTCAAGTCTTACTGATTGTCCAATTATGTCCTGTAGCCAGCCACCACAGATACTCAACATGTCCACGTTTACTAAACCCAAACTCAAGGTAACAACCCCTTTTGTCTGACCATTGTGTGTTTCTGTGTGTGCTGCTTTGTGTGTGTTTTTCTGAATGCCACCTGTACTTCTGGACTGCGCAGAAGAGAACATTCGAGAGTAGGGCAGCGGTGAAGTTTTGCTGAATAAAGGGATGGGAAATGGCAGGAGGGGAGGGGTAGGAAGCAGCAAGTAGAGAGAAAGAGAGAGAGAGAGACGCATGGGCTGGGCTAAGTCTTGGCTTGCTCTCTGAACAGCTTAGCCACTGCAGGGGCAATGCGTCTGTCTGTGCTGCAGAGAGCTTGAGACTTTGGTTCCTCAATCACTATCAGGCTCTAATGGAGTGTACGGCCGATACACAGGCTGCTGCAGGCATGTGACTTTGCCACCGACATAGAGCCTTTTGATCAGCCAAGCTATGTTCCAGGACACCACAGGATCCCGACTAGAGAAAGCTGATGTATGTATGATTTGGTTTTTGGACTCTTCGTCTTCTTTTCATCCTGTCAGACTTTCAATTCAGATCTCTTGATATGAAATTGTAATTTGTTTGGTTTAAACTGAATTTCATGAGGATTTGCCTAGTGGGTAGAGGTCTGAATTGTGCATGCGTTATTTGTGTGTGTGTTTGCAAAATGGACTCTAGCTGAGGTCCTAGTTTATATTGTGCTGGGACTATCCTGGTTTACTGTTGAATTGCATTATGCTCACACAGTTATCATGGAAGAATAGACATAAGCTCGTTTTTATTGCATGCATTTTGTTTGCATGACAGTCTTTGCATGAAAAGCAGAGAACTAAACTGGCTATTCACCAGGCAATTCAAAGTCTGAGACAGTAGGTAGGCATTCCTTCAGAAAACTCTAACAAATGGGAGAATACGCAGTTGTGTCAGTTTGCATGTACATAGAGGCCTGCTGGTTAGCGGCCTGATTGGGATGCTGAATGACTAGTTTACTGGCCTGGCAAGAGCTTCTCTGGGCCCCTTTGTAGCAGCGAGACCTGGCAAATATTCACACATCAGAGTTTGCCAGGTCTCATTAGTGCTTCTTTGCAAACTTCTCATTGATGTAAATCCAGTTAATGTCTGTATGTCATATATGTCTATGTCATATAAGGCTAGTGACCTTAAAAACCTTGAAAAATAACTGGTGATTAAGACATAAAGTAGATGCTTTGTCATACATTACTTAACTCAAGTGTGACAGGCTATATATAATTTTTCCATAGTTGCCATAGTTTTTCTTGGAACAACTGAATGAAAGTGAAGTTGTGCTTCCTATACATTATAGTAAACATATTTGTGGAGAAAAGTATGCTTTTTTTCCCCTTGATTTTTGCCTAGTGTTTCCCCGCCTACCATCAAACTGGCTCGCTTGTCTCACATTTTGAACATCCCTGGTTTAACCTTAGTATTCATGGGTGTTCTGAAAAATAAGCTCAATCAGTGGGCTACAGTTTGGTGCTGGCTTTTTAGTATTGCCATTACTGGTCATTTGTCAGAGGCTAGGGCTTAGTATCACAAATCAAGACAACAGAATAATAAGAATTTGAACTTGTGTTATTAATGAGGAAGCATCGTGAACCTGTCTTTAGTTTCTCATTAAATGGGATATGTTGTATAATAATTCCTCAGTGGGTGTGGCTGCTTAAATAAACTCTTACCTCATCAAATATCCTCTGACTGGCCATGCTGTAAAGCCAAAGGGAATGACTTTGAGCTGCAGGGCGTACAAAGTTCAATTGGAGGGGAAAAGAGCCATTGTTGCTCTTGTATCTTTCTCTTCACAATAGCAGAATAGGCTTGCCTTGTCCCATGGGACTATCCCATTTCCTGTAAATTCCTTTAGCCTCTGTCCTTCCAGTATGGCGTCATCATGACCCCTCTCCATAACAGATGGGTCACCATAGTAACTGGGAGTTGCTGAGTGAATTACTTCATCCAATTCCCTGTGGCCCTCTAAGAAGACCTGAAGATTCATAACAGGCCTGCACAATCTATTAATCTACTGGAAAGATGCAGTATTCTCTGGGAAAGAGCCTAATGTCAGGGTGTAGCCTCATCCTTACAACTACGCCCCAGAATGTTTTACTTACTTTGCTAACTGATTTACATTTATTGAATGGTTGCATGCATCATTTATAAGATTGACGTGATGCTTAGTCCTTTTGCAATCAGCAGAAGTGACTTTATTCACTGAGTTCAGTCTAAACATGAGAATTAACCTGTGAATCCCACCTTTTGGTAATGAACTGCATTTTGTTATAAGTTATAATCTAACTTCTGGTCCTTTGTTAGCCTGGTTAACAACAGTCTAATAAAGCTTGGTTGATCTAGAAATGGATTCATTCCAACCAGTTCATTCTTCAAAATGGCTCTGAGGTATCAGTTAAGTCAAACTCCTGTAAGTCTTTTGGACCAGGGTAGCAATTAGCTATACCACCCCACCCATAAACATCACCTAGGTAGACCTCGGTAGCAGCTCTCAACTGAATGATCCAGGTGATTTGTGTTGTGTGTGGGCAATCATTTTAATACACTGGATTGATACCCGTTGTCCTCCATTTGTCTGCCCACACGCTTTTATCTCTTGGCAGAGCAGATTTTCTCTGAGCACTTAAAGGCAGCATGGGAGCTGCACAGAGCCTCTATAAATACCCTATCTGTGGCATCATGGCTCTCTGAGAAAAACCTGATTCTGAGCAGAGTGGGAAGAGATGGATGGCCAATTTTCAGTGCAGCCTTTGCTGTCAGATCAGCTCTGGGAATACTCATATCTCTGTTGAGAACCCAGAAAAAAATTACCTCTGTAATGACAAATCACTGAACCCTGTTAGTTGGCTTTGTGCTGTTTTATGTTCTTACTTTTCTAAGTAAGATTTGTAGCCAGGAACCAACACAGCCTGTTTTGTAGCTGTTGGACTTTTTAACTTTGTCATGTATGAAGGTGGGCAATATTGCAGAAGACCTAGTATTATCTAAAAGTTAAATAGTATGTATATATACATGCTATGTTGTTAAAATTCAGCATTAGCGGTAGGGTGGAAGTCATCTCATGTAATCATCGTAATTCTGCATCAACTCAGTTTTTCTTCTTAAGACCACTTGTCATTATTTTTAGCATTTGATCTTGCGCTAGTTTCAACCTTAAGAGACAACACAATGAGTTTCTACAGACAAAACTCTGAGCATTATCTAAGTTAATGCATCTCATTCACATACAGAGAAAGGTATCAGTGGTATCTTGTCAAGATTTTCTAATTTGCTGCTAAGTGGCTGTAAAAGCAGGTTGTTGGACTTTGAAAGGCGGATGACTTTCAGAGTCAGCTGGCATCTATTCAGAGTTTCTCCTAGCATTAAAATTGAATGAGCCTGGAAGAAAGGGTGTGAGGGTTACATGGACACAGCAATCCTCGGAAAAGAAGCTTCCAGTTCTGCAGGCTCATGTCGGTGTGTGTGGGCGTTTATTGGAGAGAGTAGAGAAAAAAAAAACTCGGGGGCAGCAGTATGATGAAGAGAGAGTTGTTATCTTCTGATGCAACTTGGTTGTAAGCGTTATCAGCAGTTGCAGATGTACTGTATTTAGAGGCGCCAAATGGGCTTAAGCAACCTTCTACTACAAGGCTGACTCCTCATTTTAAAAAGTTATTCAAGTTAGTGAATAAATTCCATTGGAATTGCTCTTAGAACTAATATTAACTCCAAAAAAACACATTTTTCTTTCTATACATTCACAGGATTCATATGAAGTCTTAAAAAATCTTTGAAACAGTCCCGTAAATTACCAAGCATTAAATAATCCTGATCAAAACGACAGTCAAAGTTAATATGAACAGCTGGCAAACTGGTCCACCTTAGAGATGTGCTGTCCTTGCAGTGAATTGATAACATCTCACATGATTGTAAATGTGCTGCGTCATTGCACTTACGCAACAGCACACATCTAGTGTTTTAATTGGAGTCCAACTCTCTCTTTTCAAAAGACATAATGTGAAATTCCCCACATGTAGCTTAATTCTAGTTTAATGGAGATGTGAAGAAGACTGATGCTTAAAAGGAGAAGACTTGCTCAGTAAAAGATTGGATGAAAGGGCAATTATATGCTGAAGACTGCAGCATCCCTTGTGGCATCCTTGGAAAGTTTGTAATAGTGGCTGTGTCATTACAGTTAGCGCTTATGCTGTGGTCCAGGTGGAGGTCTTCACGGGTCCACCCCACAAAAAAAGATTTAATCAACAAAGGTCTCGTAACAGTCAGAGGAAGTGTCAGTGAGACCAGTGTGTCTCACCCAGGTTGACATTTGTGTTCAGAATGGGGCTGAGGTCAGTTTAATCCCTGAGATGAATTAAGCCCTGCATGAACTGGGGCAAGAGTTAGGGGAGGGATGGGGGAGGGGATGCTAGCTATCATTCTGGCCTGTTTCTTGTTTCTGGCAGTCTGGTGATGCCAGTAATCTGCTTAAACACATACACTGCTGTATATTTTGTATTGGCCTTGAGATTTAAATTCATGTGCATTGGACTACAGATACTACTGTTCAGCTTGACAATGATGCCATAGAATATGATAGTTGGATAAAGTTGAAATTGAGAAATTTGTTAGTTACACATTAAAATGTTTCAATAAATTTGTGGAGTTGAAATGCACTAGTACTCAAATTGTCTAAATGAGTGAACATAGCCTCCATTTACTGGGTTACAGTAAACCTCCTATCCCATTGGATATAATATTGGTGTAAAAGGGTGTTGGCAGCTTGTTTGCGAAGCTAGTAATAGCGCCTCTGGGGACCAAAGCATCTCCCTCCTTTGGCTGTGCTGAATGGGATGCCGGCGCTGCACTGCTGACTCCACTAATCCTGCCATTAAGCCGAGAGATGGACCATTCTACTGCCTCACATCCATCCATCCCTCTTTGTCTCGCTGTTTGTAACGCCAACAAAAAGCCACTTTCATATAGGTCTGACAGGCCCAGCCAGCCCACACTCCTTTTGGGCATAAACTGTTAAGCTGACAGGTGGACAGTGCTGTTCAAGTCCAGGTTCGGCTGGCCTTGATAAATCAGTATCTCTCTCTTGGTTTCTGTCCATCTATGCTGATGGGCAGAGTCTGAAACAAATTATTAATTACAATGTGAAATATGGTTGTCAAGTGCTCTAGATTGTTGTGGTGAAAGCCACCTAACCACCACATGGTAAAAGTCATTATCTGGTAAACCAGCTTAGGTAAACCAACAGCCACAGTTTGTTTCACCAGTGGTTCCTTTAATTTGAATCATGTTGATTCTTGCTTGTGACTGTTCCTATGGTAGCGTGTCATGTTAGCTTAGCATAAAGACTTGAAGTCTATAGGAGTCATCAGCCAAGCTCCGTCAAAGTGAAAAAATAATCCTAATAAACTACCTTCTCCTAAAATGACTCTCGTTTCTTAAAAAAAAAATTCCAAAATGTATTTTCAAATACACATGATACATTGTGTAAATAAGACAGCTTCAGATTTGCTGTAAGGTTTAGTTTTTCACTTTGACAGAGCTAGGCTAATGACTCCTGTAGACATCAAGTCTTTATGCTAAGCTAACACGAAATGGCACCCATAGGAACCAAACCAGTGGACGTACAGAGGTGAAAATGGTATCGAACATCTTGTCTCAGTCTGGGTAAGAGGGGAAAAGGTCATTTTGCCCAAAATGTTGGAGTATTCCTTTAACAGACAGGAGCTATATTGAAGTAAAACAGAATCATATGCCTTCCAGTAGCTTGATCTTTGGCCTCTGCTATATTGTCATTTCTTCAGACTTCACTCTCAGCTATTCAGACTGTACTCCCCATGCTTTCTTCATTGCCACATTCCCAGAGCCTAAGCCAGTGTGGATGCCAGTAAAAGATCATGTTCAGTACTCATTCAACAGGGTTGCTAGCTAGACATTCCCACAGGTTGGGGCTGTGGTGGTTGTTGGATAAGAGGCATGGCAGACAGAGAAGCTGACTGCAGCAGTCCCATTGTTTTGTGAAGCCTGGTGACTGTTTAGATGCATGTGGAATTTCCGCCCCCACCCCCGTTTGGCATTTTAGTGTTTCAGCTGCTAGCTAGCCTCATGGCCACTCAGCTTGAGACAGGATGGGGGGTTTGTGTTTGGACAGCCAGCCTTGTCACTTTTACATCCTGCCTTATAGTTCCATACCCAGTTTCTGTGCTAAGAGTGTAAATAGTTAAGGGGCCTAGCTATGGAGCCTCACTGGTCTTGGATATAATCCCACTGCCTTTTGACTCTTTGAACTTTGCTGTTCAATCAGTCAGTGAATGGCTGGTAAATTGGTCTTATCAGGGAAAGTATCAATGTCAATGTCAGTTTGAAGAGTAGTGAGGTTTATTCTTGCACATTTAATGCAGGGAACCCCACAGTGTCTGTGCCGGCTTGAACTGAGCAAAGAAATATTTGTAAATAGTAGCCCACAAAAACTGTAATAAACTTTATGTCACACTTGTTTCACAAAAATAGTGATAATCAGATGGGAGTATAAAAGTCAGCTAATGTTGTAATAAGTTAGCCAGTAGGTTACAGTTCAGTGAGAGACATTAATGCCTGAAAAAAAAAATGAGATACTGGGTTGGCCAAGTGAAGCAATATTCCAGCAGCATCATACTTTCAGTCAACCTCAAACCTGTGGGAAACATTGAAGCATTAAGTCTCAAAATGGCTACAAACACGATGAGTTCGTATGTTCCAAAGGTTTTAATGAGGCGTTCCTCTCGTTTGTTCCCCAGAGAATGGATACCACTGGGGTTAAAGTGCTGGAGACAGCCGATGACATCCAGGAGCGCCGGCAGCAGGTGCTGGACCGGTACCGGCGCTTCAAGGAGCTGTCCATGATGCGCCGGCAGAAGCTGGAGGACTCGTACCGGTTTCAGTTCTTCCGTCGTGACGCTGAAGAGCTGGAGAAGTGGATCCAGGAGAAGCTGCAGATTGCCTCTGATGAGAACTACAAGGACCCCTCCAACCTGCAGGTTTGTCTGCTTTGTTGTGAAGTGTGTGTGTAGTGTGTGCACCCCATAGACTTTGGGATGGTGTAAATCTGCCTTTGTGAATATGGCTTCAGCACTCAATCTGAAATTGGTAATGGAGCAGAAAAATTCACTCAGTCGCTTGGGGTTTGCAGCGAATAAATCTGTCTTCACAAAAGAAATGTCTCATTTTGGCTCAGCAACAGTTCACATTAGTATTATACAAGAAAAAAGTATTAGTAAAGACTCACTGCATTGTGGTATTCAATGATAACTGAGCTACACATCAGTTCACTGAATGACAGTGTCCTCAGCAATTATCTGTAAAAGTTTAACTTTTTAGTGACCCTTGTTTAGTCATATACTTGAGGTACATCATTTTTAAGGCCTTCCAATGTGTCCTTCCTTCCCACAGGGCAAGCTGCAGAAACATCAGGCCTTTGAAGCTGAAGTTCAGGCCAATGCTGGGGCCATTATCAAACTGGACGACACCGGAAACCTTATGATCAGCGAGGGCCACTTTGCCTCCGAGACCATCCGAGTAAGATACACATGCCGATGAAGACGTTGTCGTTTGCATAATCAGTATATGACAACGTTTTGTACACCCATCCTGGGACAGTTGACAAAGAATAATTTTTAATTTCTAACTTTTCAGCAGAATTTGCTATTAATGGATAAATTGGCCAGCCACCAGTTGTCATCGTGGCTGAAAGGAGCCAAGGAAAAGAAACTTAGATTCAGGACACCAAACAAAACTCATAGTTATGTTTCATTATTTTAGGAGCATACAATATTTCACAGGCTCATAGAAACACACACACAGACACACAAACACATAGTCATAGCTTACCTGGGTTTGTCTCCAGAATATTCTGCCTATTGTTAACCCCCTTCCATTCGATTCAGTCCTACACGCCTTACCGGACACAACAGCGGCCCATAGTTAAAAGTGTCAATATGGCTGAGTATATACAAGTAGGTGCTGGGCTGCAGTGACAAATCTTGACTCTTGAGTGCAGTGAAAATTCTTTCAGGTACAGCTTCTCTCAGTTTGGTCTCCCTTTCTTAGAAATCCCTTTCTTTTTTTCTAAAGAAATTGACTTTTTTTTCCACTGCATGCTGTGTGTTTCTGAACAGAGAAAGCATTATCGTGAGTCATGATTAGCAACATTGCAGGGGTGGCATTGCTAATTCTATTTGTCCTTGTTAAAGTATTTCTGCTTTAACCTTACATAACAAGGGTGCTTGTGGGTAGACTTTGGTTCCACATCTTGTTGCGTTTTTTTGTTTTTTAAACTATGCATTCTATTTTCATTGGCTCCTTTGACTGTCCTGTCCTCTTTGCGCTCAATTTATTAACTCATAATTGATAATATCCCCGTCCCCCATCCTCATTGTTCCCTCAGACTCGTTTGGAGGAGCTGCATCGCCTGTGGGACCTCCTGCTACAGAGGACCAAGGAGAAGGGCATGCGTCTCCTGCAGGCCCAGAAACTGGTGCAGTACCTGCGCGAGTGTGAAGACGCCCTCGACTGGATCAGTGACAAGGTCAGATCTACATTTGCAAGATTTGATGAAAAGAAAAAAAGTTTAGATAAAATAAGTTACTACTAGAGTGAACAAATTAAGATTTAAGTGTATTTCATAGGGATACACTTTTTGTGGCTGATTCCAGCCACAAAAAGGTTTTCGTACTAAAATATGTGTGTTAGCTTGTGGTTAGCGGTTGCCATTAGTTTGAATGAGGAAAAGTGCTAATGTATTTAGTTAACCTTAAAGAGTAACTGACACGTTGTTTCAGCCAGGACACACCTCTTTCACAGACTGAAAAAGGCATTTGAACCTGGGGAAGAGTGGGTGGGCAGTTTATCAATTTTGGGACCAGGATCTACTGCAAACATGATTAAATTGCTATATGCAACATTTAGTAACTCAAAAAAGTGGTTTTGGTCATCAGTTACTCTTTAATACTAAGAAAAACTTTTGCCCTACATTGACAAGTGGCTAGCAAAGAAAACTAAAAAACATTAAAACAAGTAAAATTTAAAATGCCACCGTGCCCTGTGACGACCAATTGTAAATTCTACTTCAGTGGCTTAATAACATTGAAATGTAGCATTATATAAATATTTACATGAAAGTACCTGTGATTGAAAGCCAGAGCTTGTGGCATTGGCCTCAAAATTGTTTTCCCCTCCACCTCCAGGAGGCCATGGCTACCTCAGAGGAGCTGGGCCAGGACCTGGAGCACGTGGAGCTCCTCCAGAAGAAGTTTGAGGAGTTCCAGACAGACCTGGCGGCCCATGAGGAGCGTGTCAATGAGGTCAACCAGCTGGCAGCCAAACTAACCCAAGAGGCCCACCCTGAGATCGAGCTGATTGTCCGCAAGCAGGACGAAGTCAACACTGCCTGGCAGCGCCTAAAGGGCCTGGCCCAGCAGAGGCAGGGCAAACTGTTTGGAGCTGCTGAAGTGCAGCGTTTCAACAGGTAACAGCACTATGTATGCACAGCCTGCATACATTGTACATAGGGATTGGCTCTTTAATGAACTTGATGTACCTGTGTATTAGTGAAGTAATAATGTGCACCTGTTTAATCATGTGCAAGCGATATTCCTTTCTTTCATCTTATTTGGCGTGTCCACATAAGAAAAGGCACTTTGATGCTGAGTAGTGTTTGATTCTAACAACAGGGATGTGGATGAGACAATCAGCTGGATCAAGGAGAAGGAGCAGCTGATGGCCTCTGACGACTTTGGACGTGACCTGGCCAGCGTACAGGCCCTGCTGCGCAAACACGAGGGTCTGGAGAGAGACCTGGTCGCTCTGGAAGACAAGGCAGGAGATCTGATGCTTCACAAAATTACCAAACTGGGTACATAACAATCATGAACTAGGATGCTAACTTCCTTTTTTTTCCCTCCCCTTCTCCTTTTCCTCCTCCTCCTCTAATCAGGTGAACACGCTTGGCGGTGATGCGGAGCGCTTGCAGCAGACACATCCCCAGAACGCCACCCAGATCCACCTGAAGAAGGACGAGCTCATCACCAACTGGGAACAAATTCGCACCCTGGCCGCTGAGCGCCACGCCCGGCTCAATGACTCCTACGGGTAAGCCAGCAGACAGAGACAGCAGTTGCCATCATGATACAGGCGGGAGCATTGCGGCACAGTTTTTGAAACTTAAAGTATCCTTAAGGTATGCTGCAGGTCCCGAAAAAGTTGTAAAATACTCTAAATTCAGCTGTCTAAATTCAAGGTCTCCAACATGTTTAAATGGTGACTTCTAGTCATTAGCTCACATGCAACATCAGTCTTGTAGCCACTTGCTCCTGTCCTCTTCTGACAGCCTTTCTGATCCACTTTCAGGCTGCAGCGTTTCACTGCTGACTTCAGAGACCTGACCAGCTGGGTGACAGAGATGAAGGCCTTGATCAACGCTGACGAACTGGCCAACGATGTGGCCGGGGCCGAAGCTCTGCTGGACCGCCACCAGGAGCACAAGGTACAAGCAGACCTGACAGGGTACTACAGGCAACAATGAAAACATTTTGATATTGGACCAACGGGCTTTTTGGCCTACGTCTTTGAATAGTAGAAATCTATTAGAGATTTTAGATAGACCCAAGGAGTCAAAACCTGGACAAAAACATGTTCAAGTTGATCAGCCCATCTTTGTTTTCAATCAGGAATATTTTGGTAAATGTATTTTCTCCTGTGTTGACCAGGGAGAGATCGATGCCCACGAGGACAGCTTCAGAGCCACTGACGAAGCTGGCCAGGCCTTGCTCAACACAAGCCACTATGCCTCTGAGGAGGTTAAGGAGAAGGTAGGACTGCTAGATCACGGGATAGCTATACGGGCACAGAACAATATACCAACACATACCATTTATGTTTCATGTGCTGCTTGTTATGGGTGGATACACAGTATCCAAACAAATGAAAACACCCTTTTCTCAGAGGGTGCACACAGGCCCATTTATTACTCAGACAGGACCAAACATCAAAACTAAAAGATGCTGATACTGCCCCATATTTATATTTGGTCCACTACAGGTACAACATTGTGCTTGAGCAAGAAAATGTACTATCATGAGTCTGTACTCTGTTTTAACCTGTTCGGTTGTGTTCTGCTTGCAGCTGGGGATCCTTGCAGAGGAGAAGGAGTCTCTGCTGGAGTTGTGGGAAGTTCGCAGGCAGCAGTATGAGCAGTGCATGGACTTGCAGCTCTTCTACAGGGACACCGAGCAAGTCGACAACTGGATGAGCAAACAAGAGGTAACCAGACTCTCCAGTGCTAACGCTAGTACTTCTCCACATGTTAGACATAATGCAATGTAATTTTACAGACTGTGCATGTGGAAGTCTTCATCTTCCTCATCATCTTATGTGAACTCATAATATGTTTGGTGTGTAGGCTTTCCTCCTGAATGAGGACCTTGGTGACTCCCTGGACAGTGTAGAAGCCTTGCTGAAGAAGCATGAAGACTTTGAGAAATCACTTAGTGCCCAGGAAGAGAAGATCACAGTAAGTGATTCCAGTCACTTGTCTCCTCCCACGGTTTACCTTTTACTTTTACCTCCTCAAGAAAGAATTTCATCCACAATTATATCTTTTCTGTCACCAAACTATAGGCTTACCAGGCTCATGCATGCATATAACAAGCAGAGGCCTTAAATATGCAAACTGTCATCGGCGCTCTGATATCTTGAAATAAGATGTAACCTTTAATGTTGTGATGATCTTTAACCTCTCTAGGCCCTGGATGAGTTCGCTACCAAACTAATCCAGAACAACCACTATGCCAAGGAGGATGTGGCTACCCGCAGAGATGCTGTAAGTACCACCATCAGCTCCTTCAACTTCCCTCAAGTTAATGTACTTAAATTCATCGGCTAATTCAAACTTTGATTATATGAGCACTGATGGTTAAGACAGCCAGCAAGATTTGTAAGTTCGTCCAGTGTGCAAACTTAAAAAGTAACATGTCCTGTTCTTTTGCATCTCAATAGCTGCTCAGCCGTCGCAACGCCCTGCATGAGCGTGCCCAGTCTCGCCGCGCTGCCTTGGAAGACTCCTTCCACCTGCAGCAGTTCTTCAGGGACTCAGATGAGCTCAAGAGCTGGATCAATGAGAAGATGAAGACTGCCACTGATGAGGCTTACAAGGTAGGTTCCTGCCTTTGAAGAGTTCTTGGATCTCCACTGAGCAGGCATTGACAAGGATTCAAAGCTAGGAAGGCAGAATTTACAAAACTGATACAAGAGAGTGCTGTTTGTCCTCCCCTCTGAAACATCTGTCTTAATGTCCATGTTGCCCTACTTCTTTTGCTCCCCCACCCTCTGTGCTCCCTCTTTCTCTTCCACAGGATCCCTCCAACCTGCAGGGCAAGGTCCAGAAACACCAAGCCTTTGAAGCTGAGCTGTCAGCTAACCAGAGCCGCATTGATGCTCTGCAAAAATCTGGCCAGGAATTGCTGGATGGAAAGCATTATGCCTCGGCCGAGGTGGCTGCCCGCATGGAAGAAGTCAGCTCCCAGTGGAAGAAACTGCTAGAAGCCACTGAGCTGAAGGGTACTGTGTAGAGGAATTATTTTTCTAACGATTACAATTTGCACAGCCCAGATGTTAGCCAGTAAAAAAAAAAAAAAAAAAAAAAAATCAGATGAG
>OMKZ01019122.1:30727-60989 GCA_900302535.1 Neoniphon sammara
CATTTAGCCAAAAAAAAAAAAAAAAAAAAAAAAAAATCAGATCAGGATATTCATATGTGACAGTACTAGCAACTTGGACACTTATCCACAAGTACACTCCAAACAAATGGGCACAATGCAGTCTAACAAATTAAATAAATCAATGATTGAAGGAACAATAGGTACTTATAGAATATGTTTACTGTTTTGGCTGTTATGATGTGGGCTTGTAGCTGAAAAACAGTTTGGCATTTTTAAGTGATGCTGTAGCTTGCTTGCAGTGGTGGGTCTGCATGTAGTCTACTAAAACTTTAGAAGGTAGTGTTGAGTATTTATTACTTTCGTGCTAACAAAGTATAGATAAAAAGCGAAGCTGCTTGGCGGACCAGTCGCAGTTCTTGTGGTTTTGCATTGCCCAGTGTACAGTTACAGTTTTGGAAAAGTGCAAGTAAGCTATGACGAAAGCCTCTCTGGGCTATGCCAACACCAACCCTAACCAGTAACCCTAACTCTAATCCTAAACCCTAATCCATAACCCCAACCCTAACCCTAAACACCTACAGTGTAGCTATGGTAACATTTTGACATTAAACCATAAATTAGCCTTTAGACTCAATGCTTCAGCTGGAGACTGAAACCCTTTGATTTTGATCATTTTTTCTAAACCTGTGCCTTTACCACAGGCATCAAGCTCCGTGAGGCCAACCAGCAGCAGCAGTTCAACAGGAACGTAGAAGATATTGAGCTGTGGCTGTATGAGGTGGAGGGCCACTTGGCTTCAGACGACTATGGAAAAGACCTCACCAGCGTCCAGAACCTGCAGAAGAAACATGCCCTGCTGGAGGCTGATGTAGCCGCTCACCAGGTACCCAGTTTACCTACAGACATACAGATTGACTGACTTTATTACATGAGTAGAACTTTTTTGACCATTGGCGGTGCACTGCTAAAGAATGCTTATGTTCAGTGAGCACAAATGAATTGAAATTACTCACTGGGAATGAGTTGTTGGATACCCTTGCAATTGTGTAACACTGGAATAGCAATTCATTACAGTTTCTGTTGTGAAACTTTCTTCTCAGGACCGAATTGACGGCATAACAATCCAGGCACGCCAGTTCCAAGAAGCCGGACATTTTGATGCTGACAACATTCGCAAGAAGCAGGAGGCTTTGGTGGTCCGCTACGAGGCTCTACGTGAGCCCATGGCTGCCCGCAAGCAGAAGCTGTCTGACTCTCTGCGGCTCCAGCAGCTCTTTAGAGATGTGGAAGATGAGGAGACCTGGATCCGTGAGAAAGAGCCCATTGCTGCCTCCACTAACAGAGGTACAACTTGGCTTTATAACTGACCTGTCATTTAGAAAGCATCAAGGTGAGTTTTTATCAAGCTCTGAAAATGTTTATCATGCCATTTTCCTCAGGCAAAGACTTGATTGGTGTCCAGAACCTCCTCAAAAAGCACCAGGCCCTGCAGGCCGAGATCTCTGGTCATGAGCCTCGCATTAAGGCCGTCACCCAGAAAGGAGAGGCCATGGTAGACGAAGGTAATCACTTGAACTTGGTCTGAAATCCTAAATTATTTAATTCATAATAATTTCAAAGCATTGATCTGAAACCTTCCATACTGTGATACTGACAAGTGTTGTAATTTAAATAAGATATGCACATTTTCTCTTAACCTTAAAAGCAAATAAAATATCACAGCCATTGACAAATGGTTATTTGTGGTTCTCAGGTCACTTTGCCGGTGAGGAAGTGAAGGTCAAGCTGGGTGAGTTAAATGGACGCTGGGACACCTTGAAGGCCAAGGCGTCCCAGAGGAGACAGGACCTGGAGGACTCTCTGCAGGCCCAGCAGTATTTTGCTGATGCCAATGAAGCCGAGTCCTGGATGAGGGAGAAGGAGCCCATCGTTGGGAGCACAGACTACGGCAAAGATGAAGATTCTGCTGAGGTACATGGGGAAGGGAAGTGGGACGAATCTTTAAATAGCAGCAGTCCAATGATGTGTAATGTTGTGTTAGGAATGTCATCTACGTGGTGCTCTGCAGTATTTTTGAAGCTTACAGAATTTGGTCTGAATGCAGCTTCCCATTTTTCTGTTTTTCCTTTATTTCACCACTCTGGACATG
This sequence comes from Neoniphon sammara, assembly GCA_900302535.1. Classification (NCBI taxonomy): domain Eukaryota; kingdom Metazoa; phylum Chordata; class Actinopteri; order Holocentriformes; family Holocentridae; genus Neoniphon; species Neoniphon sammara. The sequence continues at coordinate 32,838 of OMKZ01019122.1, forward strand.
TCCTTTGTTATAGGACAAATACAGTTGTATTTAACTCTTTCTCTTCCACAGGCTCTGCTGAAGAAGCACGAAGCTCTGATGTCTGACCTGAGTGCTTATGGCAGCAGCATCCAGGCCCTGAAGGAACAGGCCCAGTCCTGCAGGGTAAGACCAAACCCTACTTCACTCTTTAGCTCAGGACATGGGCTAGACTGCAGTGGAGGGATTGTTGATGCATCGCCAATACTATCAAACCTCTGGATAATGGATTGCACAGAAATTTGATTTCTCTTGACCCACATGTTATGTATTCATTAAAGGAATACTGCAATGTTTTGGGCAAAATACCCTTTTTCTGACTTGCCCAGATTGAGACAAGATGTTCCATACCATTTTCACCTCTGTATGTCCACTTGTTCAGTTCCTATGGGAAGCATTTGGTGTTACTTAGCATAAAGACTTAAAGTCTATAGGAGTCATTAGCCTAGCTCCATCAAAGTGAAAAAATAAGCCTAACAGCAACTCCAGAGCTGTTTTATTTACACTATGTATCGTGTGAATTTGAAATACATGTCTTGCAATTTAAAAAAAAAATGAGATTCATTTTAGGAGAAGTTAGATGGTAGGAACTATAACCGCTGAGCACAGACGGAATGTGTTCAGCAGTTATAGTTCCTACCATCTGTAGTTCCTACCATCTAACTTGATCTAACTCCTTTAAACAAATCCAAGATTTGTATTTCAAATACACGATACATTGTGTAAATAAGACAGCTTCAGAAGTTTCACTTTGACGGAGCTAGGCTAATGGCTCCAGTAGGCTTCAAGTCTTTATTGTAAGCTAACACAAAATACTACTCCCAGGAACCGAACCAGTGGACATACAGAGGTGAAAATGGTATCGAACATCTTGTCTTACTCTGGGTCAGTTGGAAAAAGGGTATTCTTTTTTTCCAAAATGTTAAGTATTCCTTTAATGTAAGGAGTATGAATCGATCAGTGACACAAATTGTTTGTCTGACCAAACAGCAACAAGTAGCTCCCACTGATGATGAGACAGGGAAGGAGCTGGTCTTGGCCTTGTACGACTACCAGGAGAAGAGCCCCCGTGAAGTCACCATGAAGAAGGGCGACATCCTCACCCTGCTCAACAGCACCAACAAGGTACAAAGACAAACCAAATTGATTTGGAGGAACATCAGTTAGAGTTCATCATGGATTACCTATCTTGATATTATTTTACCTCCTCCCCACCGTGCTGCAGGATTGGTGGAAGGTGGAGGTCAATGATCGCCAGGGCTTCGTCCCTGCTGCCTATGTGAAGAAGCTGGACCCCACCCAGTCCTCTTCCAGGGAAAACCTCCTGGACGAGCAAGGCAGCATTGCACTGCGCCAAGACCAGATTGAGAATCAGTAAGAAAACTGTACAAGAAACTTTTACACATCAGCCGCTAGTAGTTCCAGTAACTCACTGTTTTCTTGTCTTCTGGTACTCTTCCCTGACTGGGGTTGACCTGTAACCCCCCTCAGTGTTCAGTCTGTTTTCTGTTTTTCAACCCTTCTTCTTTGCCATCTAATCTGATTTTATACTCTGTACCACTAATGACCTTGCCCCTCCCCTCTTTCTCTGTCTTCCTCCTCTGCTGTATTCTCTCTGTATTTAACACCTTAACCTTGCGTCGTGTCTCTGCGTTCGCCTTGCCTTGCCGCTGCGCAGGCTTGTCACCAAGGAGGCCTGCAGCGTTTCTGTGCGCATGAAGCAGGTGGAAGAGCTGTGAGTAGGAACGAGCGCCCGTCAGCGTGTTGTGATCGTGGTACCACTTAAACATCATCAGCCAACCTGCTCCCACCTGCCTGCCCTCTGTTACGTTCTGTGACTTTGTCTCTACATCACCCTCATCTTCTATTCAGCAGAGGGATAGAAGCACCTCCCTTTGACCCACACCTTTCATGCCCTTTCCATCCCAGGCTTGTCCGTGGACGCTTATGCTTTGACGAATGTTCTGTGTCTGTGAAATTTGCGTATATTGATAGGCTGAAAATATGCGGTCATACTCAGCCATGATATTACATTTCACAAACAAACCTGCTCTGCAAATATTGGGCTTTGATTCATTTTTATTATAGGTTATATAAGTGTTTTTCAGTCATGATCCATAGAGACTCAGGAGTCTGCATGCTTTCATTACATCAGGTGATTTCTTTCTGGCTGAAGTTTCTAATATCAGTGAAATGAGCTGCTGTAATGCTTTGTTTGAATGAAATCCTGCAGACTCGTGGCTCCCATGGACTGTGATTGAAAAGCTTTGAGTTATACCATGGACTGTATCATCAGTATAAAGCAAGCTTTAAGCTTATTGAAAGCAGTGGACATCAATATTTGCCTCCCTGTACTGTAAACCACCACTTGGTGGTGACAGAGCAGCAGAATTAACAATACATGATGGTGATAACCATCTCTGAACTCTTTCTACTCCACACATTGTGTGATCAGGCATCTCTTGCTATAGCAGCAGGCATAACACAAGATCTGTCAGGCAAAATATTTCTCTTTGGGGGGGCACTGAAAGAGGTGGCTAGCTAATTTAGACACACCTTCAGACCAGATACTGTGATTGCCAAAAATAGATATTGTTTGCTGCCTGGCTCGTAAGGGCCTCCTTAGCCAGGTTGTTAGTTATTTCCCATTAGCTGAGGTGTTAAAAATAATGTTTCTATTGCAAAATCAATATAATAATGGGGCAGGAGTGATTATGTGCCAGGTAAAACCTCCAGTATTAGCAGGGAAATAGAGCGATTGGCAGCGAAAGATACACATTTTAAGTAGCTGTTTTTCTGGGGGGAAAAAATAAACAGTGGTTTTTAATCTTTGGAAATGGGCCATGGTATAAGAGGGATGATAACCTTTGAAATACACATTCATTGATTTGAATGGATTCTGTAGTGGTAACTTCTCAGTTCTTGGCCACTTGTTGTCCATCCAGATCATTTAACATAATCTTTGTTCAATATTATTCATTATGTAATGTCTTTATGTTTCCAATTGATGAAGCTCATAAACTGATGACAGTAGGCAGTGTCTTTTTTATGATGCATATGTGCTGTGCGTAAGCTCTCCACCAGAAATGTTTTTTTTTGTTTGTTTGTTTTTTCCAGTGATTCTCACATGAAATACTAAAATTGCACTCTTGCGTCCCTCTCAAGGTATGGGACTCTATTGGAGCTGGGTGAGAAACGCAAGGACATGCTAGAGAAGAGCTGCAAGAAGTTCATGTTGTTCCGCGAGGCCAACGAGCTTCAGCAGTGGATCAACGAGAAGGAGAGTGCCCTCACAAACGAGGAGGTTGGCTCTGACCTGGAGCAGGTCGAGGTCCTCCAGAAGAAATTTGATGACTTCCAGAAGGTAGCGTTTCAGTGCTTAAGACTGTTTTAATGCCACTTATGCTTTATTAGATTTACATGCATCATCTAGATGTGTCCAAAATGTTAATCTGTTATGTGCATCTCTCCAAAACAATATTTTTTTTAACTAAAGCTAATTATTTTACTCATAAGTGTTTGCAAATTCATGATACATATCTAGATAGTATCTCATATGATGTCCTCCTTCTGCACCCAGGACCTGAAGGCCAACGAGTCTCGTCTGAGAGACATCAACAAGGTGGCATCTGAGCTCGAGTCTGAAGGTCTCATGGCTGAGGAAGCCCCCATGGTCCAGGCCCAGGTACAGTCCACCTCATGGCCTGATTGCTGGATCTGATACTCCTGATATTTTCATGAAAACTGCAAGAGTCATCTTCCATGTTTTTATTAGATGAATTGTAAGAAGATGGGCTACACACTTGCTAAATTACAGAGTCAAATGGTGTGGTTAAAGGAATACTCCAACGTTTTGGGCAAAATGCCCCTTTTCCGACATACCCAGACTGAGACAAGATATTCAATACTATTTTCACCTCTGTATGTCCACTGCTTCAGTTCCTATGGGTAGCATTTGGTTTTAGATTATAGATATATTATTAATTATTATTATTAAATATTATTATTATAGTTCCTACCATCTTTTTTTTTTTTTTTTTTTTTTTTTTTTAAATTCCAAGACATGTATTACAAATACACGGTACATTATGTAAATAAGACAGTTTCGGAGTTACTGTAAGGTTTATTTTTTCACTTTGACGGAGCTAGGCTAATCACTCCTGTAGACTGTAAGTCTTAATGCTAAGCTAACACGAAATGCTACCCATAGGAACCAAACTATTGGACATACAGAGGTGAAAATGGTATGGAACATCTTGCCTCAGTCTGGGTAAGTCGGAAAAAGGATATTTTGCCCAAAACGTTGGGAGTATTCCTTTAAAATCCACAGTTCATGATTGTGTAGTAAATAGTTAATAGGTTTGTAAACATGTTTACCTTGTAAGATTTTTGTCTCTAACTAAAATTATTTTGCATTTGCAGCAACAAGAAATGCTTGGAGCTGCTCCTGGCAAGGTTGTAAGCCTGATTTTTATGTCCTGTCTCCCACATTTTATTTGGTATTCTTACTATATTTAGAATGTCACCCTGCTTGTTTTCTTGAACAGGATGAAGCTGATTCAAAGACTGCATCTCCATGGAAGGTAAGCATCATCTAATGCTGATTTAAATCTGTCTCTAGAAAAAATACTGATGTTTTAGTCTGATTAGACAAAATGCATCAACTACAAAGATTTGACAACCTGTCAATCTTGAATTGATACTTGATCTGTGCATGATTGTGCAGCATTGGGTTGGTGTTTGATACTTTTGTCATTTTGGAATGAACTGCAATCATGCCCATTAATACATTTTACTGGCATGGGCCTTAATGTTACATCTCTTCATGTAAGATGATTAGACATTGGCAAGTTTCAAGATGTCCTAATCGTTTCCAAGGATCTTATATGATCCATCATAGCACAGTGTTCGGAGGCTTGCTGTCCGGTTCTGCTCCAGCCTTTGGTTGCGGTGCTTACTGTGTCTTGATTGGTGTAAAGACTTGGGTGGTCTTGGGAGAAAACCAAGACAAGCCCTGGGAGTTTCCGGAACTCTCTTGACTGGTGTGGTGTTTTCTGTTTTTGTCCTTCTCCTTTTCTTTCCTTCTTTCTGCCATATTTTTTCACCTTTGACTGTAGAATGTACGCTTGGCTGTTCAAACAACGGCTAACTTTAATACTATCAAGGTAAGATTAACGAGACCGCTCCAACCTCATTTTGAATCCGTCCTCCACTCGCATCTGTCTCCTGCATCGTGATCAGAAAACTAACCCCCGCGTTATGGTTTGATTTTGGTCTTATATGGTCTGTCTTATCCAGTTCTGTGGTACCTGACCCAAGTTTGTGTGTCGAGTCAGTGATTACATGTGATTCCATCCTATTCTCCATATCATTGAATGGCTTTTGTCCTTGGTTTCATTTGTTCTGTCCTGTCCCTTATGTTATTTTAGTAAAAAGGATTGCTGGCATAGTACATGAATTATGCTTTAAGCATCCTTTTTTTAGACCTTTTTTAAATATTTTTCTGTCATTTTATTCCCCCCTTATCATTCCGTCTTATTTTCTTGCAATGCATCCAGTCCTGTGTGACTCACCATTGTCATCCACCTCCTTTGTGTTGATCAGCCGCCATTGTCTTTCACTGTCTGTGTCCGTCAAACAGACATAGAGCACAAACTATGCAGCTAAGCACACATCAAGTACATATGTAATGGTATTTGCAGATTCAGTGATTGATTTCAAGTATTATGATTTTGCATTCATCACCCCAGAATCATAATTTCAGGTAAAGAATTTTTTTTTGCACACTACATGGAGCACATGACCACCTCCTGCTATTAGTCCACGTTTGAATGAGAGTTTGAAAGTTTGAACACCGAAAACCAGAGGGCATGGAACATGCTGCACAAGGGCTGAAGTAGCTCTGCATAGATTAATCTGTGATGGGTTGATCATTTATTTTTAGGAGCTGAACAATCGCTGGCGGTCCCTGCAGCAGCTTGCTGAGGAGAGGAGCAACATGCTTGGCAGTGCCCATGAGGTGCAACGATTCCACAGGTAGGAATATAGTGATGCACTTCCAGTTCATTAAACTTTGTGCAGTATGCTTGAGTTTGAAGAAGTTGGACAGGTAATGCTGGGAAAAACAGATGAGCAAAAGCCTCAGTCGACTTCTTAGCCATGAGAGCGTGACTCTGTAGATGGGTCTGCTGTGCTGCTCCTCCCTCCATGGGTAGCAGTCGTGCTCTTACAGCTGCTTTTAGTTGTTTAATAGTGCATTAACATTAACACTATAACATACAACCAAAGTTGTCTTCCCGCCTCCTCAGGGATGCTGATGAGACTAAAGAGTGGATCGAGGAGAAGAACCAGGCCCTTAACACTGACAACTATGGTCATGACTTGGCCAGTGTACAAGCTCTTCAGCGCAAACATGAAGGTTTTGAGAGAGACCTGGCAGCCTTGGGTGATAAGGTCAGACTGACTTCCTATACCTTGTCTGGTTCAGATCAGATTTGTAGTTGACCCTGAACTGATGTGTTTGCTGACCTTCAGTCCAGACCTGCCGTTCATCCTTTGATCCACAGCCAAAGCCTTGGCTGAAAATAACCAGATTTCATGTCTGTTGATCTTGAGGTTTTGACTAAACTTGCTCGGTCCTTTGTCCAGGTGAACTCCCTCGGGGAGACAGCAGAGCGTCTGATTCAATCCCATCCAGAGGCGGTGGATGACATCCAGGAGAAATGCACTGAGCTGAACACTGCCTGGAGCAGCCTAGTGGGACGTGCCGACCAGCGTAAAGATAAACTTGGCAACTCCCACGACCTGCAGCGCTTCCTGTCAGATTTCAGGTGAGGAGAGAACACCAGGAAAGGTGAATGCCATTTTGTCAGATGAATTGTTCAGACAATTAAGTATAGTCTTTGTTGTTGGGAATAACATATTATGGGCGTCTAAGAGATGCAATCAAGACAGTGTCACACAAAATTATGGTAGTTGTAAATGTCAGAGAGCGGTAAGTGGAATGAAAATGGCAATGGTAGGGTGCAAGATAGCTAGTATTAAGGAATTAAAGGGTTTGGTCCTGCCATGGCTATAATTTTCCATTTCCATACAGAGATTTGATGTCCTGGATCAATGGCATCAGAGGACTGGTATCCTCAGAGGAGCTGGCCAAGGACGTGACTGGAGCTGAGGCCCTTCTGGAGAGACACCAGGTACTGAATTCCTCCGCTCTGTCCTTCAGGTATGAAACACCAGAGTTTCAGCAGATGTGGCTGTACATCTAACCCTTTTCCACCCTTCCTTCTCTGTCTTTTCAGGAGCACCGTACAGAGATTGATGCCCGTGCTGGTACCTTCCAGGCTTTTGAGCAGTTTGGACAACAGTTGCTGGCAAGAGGCCACTATGCCAGCCCAGAGATCCAGCAGAAACTGGAGGCACTAGACCGGGAGCGTGCTGACCTGGAGAAAGCCTGGGTCCAGCGCCGCATGATGCTGGACCAGTGCCTGGAGCTCCAGGTGATGATAGCATGATCGCTTTTGGCATCCGTGAAATTATGAGTCAATAACAGGAGTTTTCTTTACTGACTGTTGTTTCTCCATAGCTCTTCAACAGGGACTGTGAGCAGGCTGAGAACTGGATGGCGGCTCGTGAAGCCTTCCTCGCCAGTGACGACAAGGGCGACTCACTCGACAGTGTGGAGGCACTCATCAAGAAGCACGAGGACTTTGACAAGGCCATAAACGTGCAGGTCAGCAGGACATTTTACTCATCAAAGGCTTTGAAATTAGTTGCTAACACTCTACATGTGTAGTAAATGTTTCACTGCTATACAGGAGGAGAAGATCGCTGCTCTGCAGTCCTTCGCTGACCAGCTGATCGGAGCTGACCATTATGCTAAACCTGAGATTTATAACCGCCGCAATGAAGTCCTGGATAGGTAAGCAAATTCGGATTGTTAATTTTCATGCATTTGAAGTGTGAACACTCATTTGAGCTCACCTTAAACACTAAATGCTGTTGATCCACAGGTGGCGCCGACTGAAGGCCCAGATGATTGAAAAGCGTTCAAAGCTGGGTGAGTCCCAGACCTTGCAGCAGTTCAGCCGGGACGTGGATGAGATAGAGGCTTGGATCAGCGAGAAACTACAGACCGCCACTGATGAATCCTACAAAGACCCCACCAACATCCAGGTATACGTTTGGCTTTTGTCAAGAAGTCAACAGAAGTCATTTTCAAACACAGCTAATCAAGTTTAAGTAAACTGAATACTTACTTCCAAAATGACTAATAATGTAACTCAGTTATTGCCAAGGTACAGCTCCTGTCTGCTAAATCCCCTCTAATACACCCTGTTACAGAAACTCACATTGTTTTCAACTAGCCATTTTTGAGGCAAGTGGTTGATCCAGAAGATAACTCTGTCATGTCTCACTAGCAAAATTAAAATGGTTTTGTCTTGTTCTAATGACCCTTACCCTTTCTTTAAAGAAATACTTCCTTTTGGGCAAAATAGCCTTTATCCGACTTACCCAGACTGAGACAAGATGTTTGATACCATTTTCACCTCTGTACGTCCACTGGTTCAGTTCCTATGGGTAGCATTTGTTGTTAGCTTAGCATAAAGACTTGAAGTCTACAGGAGTCATTAGCCTAGCTAGTGAAAAAATAAACCTAATCCGAAGCAGTCTTGTTTACGCAATGTATTGTCTATTTGAAACCAAAAAAAAGAGTTGTTTTAGGAGAAGTTAGATAGTATGAACTGTAACCACTGAAAACATGTATCCTTCCGTCTTTGTTCAGTGGTTATAATTCCTACCATTTGACTTCACCTAAAACAAGTCATTAAAAAAAAAAATTCCAAGATGTGTATTTCAAATACACGATGCATTGTGTAAATAAGACAGCTTCAGAGTTGTTAAAATGTTTATTTTTTCACTTTGACAGAGCTAGGCTAATGACTCCTGTAGGCTTCAAGTCTTTATGCTAAGCTAACACCAAATGCTACCCATAGGAACCAAACCAGTGGACGTACAGAGGTGAAAATGGTATCAAACATCTCTCAAATGTCTCAGTCTGGGTAAGTCGTAAAAAGGGTATTTTGCCCAAAATGTTGGAGTATTCCTTTAACTGTGCCAAAGCTCTCCCCATGTTGTGTCTCAAGTGAGACTGAAATTCTGTTTCTCTTATTGTCTTATCTTCCATAGCTGTCCAAGCTGCTGGTAAGTTGGAGTAGTGTGTCAGCTCACTAACATCCAAGCAGGTTCTCCGTCATGTGTCCACGTCTTTGCTTTGTGTGTAGACACGATGTAGAACAAGCATTTCGTCCCATCTTAAGTTTGTCCTTCATTGGTACTGCCTAGTGCCAGCTTCTTTTTCACATGGGTTTTAATTTTGTTAAGTTGTTTACAATTTTGCTTAAATTTTTGCTCATTTTTTGTATTTTGTTGTAAGTCTGTTTTGTCATCGAAGGCTACTAGTCGTTGGGCGTGGCTTCCATATGTTTTGTTTGTTATATTTTATTTACTTGAGGTTGGGTCATGTTCAAAGTTGCTTCAGATGTTTGGTTCCTTTGTATTGCTGTTTTGGAACAATCGCTCATGCATTTGATATAGGAAAATTAAAAACGAAACCAAATTGATCTTGAAGTGAAATAACCTCATCTGAGAGGTTATATCACAGCAGCTATTACTGACACAAACAAATTCTGGCACATTAAGTGGCACTGTGCTTGATGTATAGATACTAAACATACTAAGAACATCTCAGAATATAAAAGGTGTTAAATTTACTTTTTTTGAAGGAACATGAAGCAAGATTGAAATGACTGTTTCCTCCTGTAGGTTTTTTTTTGAAAAGTCAGTCCGGCGGATGTTGTCCGCTACACTACCATTTTGTGTTTGTCACTTGTCCTGTGTGTCTGTATCGTAGGTGTCCGACACTTTGTCTGTCTTGATCGGCGTCTGAATTTCAGTTTTTGCCTCAATTTTTGTCCCACTTTGTTTTACATCAATAGCTAACACAGTTTATCTACTAATGAACATTTCACATATTAATTTCACCCACATGTGCTTCAGATAATAGTTTAATTATGTCAGTCAAGCTGGGGGAAAAAATAATGGACTTCAACTTTTGCATTGAATGTCAGCCAATATAGGAACTCTGCTACATGTTTCCTGTTAGTTGCATATCTGCAGAACTCAAAACACACACGCTCATTTTCACAAAGTATGAAGTGATTCTTTTATTCATAAGATGACAGTTTCTCCACATTGGGGTTCTCATACATTTCCGTCTGCCCTCCTCTCTCTGTCTGTGTGGTCAGAGTAAGCATCAGAAACACCAGGCGTTTGAGGCGGAGCTGCACGCTAACGCAGACCGAATCCGTGGAGTCATTGATACTGGTAATGCCCTGATCCAGAGAGGCGCCTGTGCTGGCAGCGAGGACGCAGTTAAGGTATATTCACCACTTATAAAGAGATTACGTTTTTCTTTAAGTTGTAATTCCATTGTATTTGGGCAATGGAATCCAAAGGGAGCAAAGGGCCTTAGTGCCATATAGGCTGGGAACATAGCTGGAATTAAAGCTAAGGACTAGGAGATGTAGGAGGGATTTTTTTACATTAATTTATATTGATAATATCTAAATTAGTGTTTACATTGTCCGTTTCCAGTCGATTAAGCCTACTGAAAATCAAATAAATTGAAATGGAGAAGCTCGGTACAAAATTTTGGATGCAAAACATTTCTTAATTATGACTTGTTGTTTTCCTCAGGCACGTCTCAATGCTCTGGATGAACAGTGGCAGTTCTTAGTCAACAAGTCAGCGGAGAAGAGCCAGAAACTGAAGGAGGCCAACAAGCAGCAGAACTTCAACACCGGCATCAAGGACTTTGACTTCTGGCTCTCTGAGGTGAGAACCACCGTGCCAAACGAACCTGTAAACACACACAGGTACACAGAGAAGATTGTCCCTGAGGTTGTTGTATCTCCCTGTGTTTGTTCCTCAGGTCGAGGCCCTTCTTGCCTCTGAGGATTATGGCAAAGATCTGGCCTCGGTCAACAACCTGCTGAAGAAACACCAGCTGCTGGAAGCTGATATTTCTGCCCACGAGGTAATGGAATCACCTTCTCAGCACCTCTTTTAGTCATTGTTACAGAAATGCCATTACATGTGGGTCAGTTATGCCTCAGGGAAGCAGGAAAAGATCTTAATTCAGATCATTTGTCAGTTTTAGCCTCATGTCCCACTGTCACAAATTACAGAATACCCAGCTGGGGAATTGGTAGTCATAAAAAAAGTTATCAGGCCTAGCCGATGACCTCAAAAATAAGAGGTTAATTGTTATACCCAGTATTAACGTTCACCAAGATTTCAAGTAAAACTAAGACAATACATTCACCTAGATGTGTAGTTCAGCGCCTCTCTGCTCGTCTTTCCCTCCCTGCAGGACCGCTTGAAGGATCTGAATGGCCAGGCCGACAGCCTGATGGCCAGCAATGCCTTTGACACCTCGCAGGTGAAAGACAAGCGCGACGCCGTCAACGGCCGCTTCACCAAGATCAAGAGCATGGCCTCGGGCCGCCGCGCTAAGCTCAACGAGTCCCACCGCCTGCATCAGTTCTTCAGGGACCTGGATGATGAGGAGTCTTGGATCAAGTAAGAGCGTTCCCCAGTTCTTCATCATTGTTGATCGTTTTTTAAAAGTTACACCTCTGTCTCAGTCCTTTATTTCTTATGCTTGAACCTCACGTGACACACAAGTTACAGTTACAAACTACAGCTCTCATTGTTGCCCTCCCCCTCACCTCCGACCCATCCAGAGAAAAGAAGTTGCTTGTGAGTTCGGAGGACTACGGACGTGATTTGACAGGAGTACAGAATCTGAGGAAGAAACACAAGAGGCTGGAGGCCGAGCTGGGAGCCCATGAGCCGGCCATTCAGGTGAGAACCCTGTTAATCTATACAAGATTTCATCTACATGTTGTCCCTAGAATTGGGCTAACACAACTGGTTTCTTTGAAATCTTAAGTGACAGCAATGTAAGTGCTGTCACTTATGCTGTAACTAGCTAAACTTATAGCCTTTGTGTTGCTGCTGCTTTGTCGTTAGTGCTGCTGCTTCTGGTCGAATCAAAGCTGGTGGCAGAAACCACTGCAGCACTGACAATTTATTAGTTGGTTTTTAAAGGAATACTCCAATGTTTTGGGCAAAATGCCCTTTTTCCGACTTACCCAGACTGAGGCAAGATGTTCAATACCATTTTCACCTCTGTACATCCACTGGTTCGGTTCCTATGGGTAGCATTTTGTGTTAGCTTAGCATAAAGACTTGAGGTCTATAGTTAGGTAGTATATAAGGAAGGCTTGGGACAGTTTGTAATTCATTTCCATTGGAAACAAGGTTGAGATGCCCTGGAAAAGAAGTTATCAGACGATCAGAATCACCTAAAAAATGGGGGGAACCTTTGCAGTTTTAATTCTAGCAATGATGTATCAAAAAAATGCTTCAACAGTGATTTGCCAAGTTGGATTGATCATCGTGTTAAATGATGGACAAGCTGATTTTGCAGTTGAATAACATGCAAAGTGACAAATGGTGTTTAACAGATTTGGGTTCACATTCAGAATTCTTCAGACTTTCCTCAGTGCACTTGAAAACGCATCCCAAGTGCTTGCAGATGGGTAATTGAATCACTTCATTTCTCCTCGTTCTGTACATGCATTCTCAGTCGGTGCTGGACACGGGGAAGAAGCTGTCTGATGACAACACCATCGGCCAGGAGGAGATCCAGCAGAGGCTTGCCCAATTTGTTGACCACTGGAAGGAACTCAAAGACTTATCTGGAGCAAGGCACGTCTGCTAACCCACACAAACATACAAACACTCTTACACAGACAGCTGTCAAGTGTGTACATTTGCAAATGTGTTTATAGAGACACGTATTTAAACACTTAATATTCTCATAGGGGACAGAGGCTGGAGGAGTCGCTGGAGTACCAGCAGTTTGTGGCTAATGTGGAAGAAGAAGAAGCTTGGATTAATGAGAAGTTGAATCTAGTGGGGAGCGAGGACTACGGTGATACACTGGCTGCCGTGCAGGTGCATTTGCGTGCTATAGTCTGTAATGTTTTTTAGAAATAGAATACTGTAATGCAAAATGTGGTATTGAACCATTTAATAATTTCTTGGTGAATGTTGAATATTGAAAAAGCCTTTCTCTGTGTCAGGGCTTGCTGAAAAAACACGAGGCGTTTGAGACCGACTTCACCGTGCACAGGGACAGAGTCAATGATGTGTGTGCTAACGGAGATGAGCTCATCAAGAAGGTACTGCCTGCCAAATTGCACAGAATTGTTTGAATTATTTATTTCAATTTGTTTCAATTGTCAGCATTACTGATGGTGGCGCTGATATGGAAAATGACTTGAGAGAAGCAAATGAAGTTTATTTTGATGTGTGTCTGCTGCAGAACAACCATCACGTGGACAATATCAGTGCCAAGATGGCCGCTCTGCGGGGCAAAGTGTCTGAGTTGGAGAGGGCAGCAGCCCAGAGGAAGGCCAAGCTGGATGAAAACTCAGCCTTCCTGCAGTTCAACTGGAAGGCCGATGTGGTGGAGTCCTGGATTGGTACGAATACCTGGAAGACATCGATCCCCCTCCACATTAGCAGTCTGATTTCAAAACTGGATGTTAGTTATATGGAAAAGCAAATGACAAATTGAGTAGTCAAGGAAAGCTATAGAAGTTAAATCGTAGTGCCACAAAATACTACAAAGAATACCTACCTAATTAGATTCATATTATTGTTAATTACTGTGGAAATTTAAGAAAATACACTCATAATGCTTTGCTCTGCGCAAAGTATTATGAGTTCACCATAAAAAAGCAGGAATGAAGTTTGGTAGCTGAGATTATCAGGGAACAAAATTAAAATTACATAAGATGAGGTATATATACATGCAGATTTATGTTTGTCTCCAAAAATCCAGAATTTGCACTTACCTAAAACAAAAAACAACTGTCCTGCCTCACGGGCATGTGAGTTTCTAGAAAGACTTAGAAACGTAAATCTAACTGTCAAGAATTACACTCACACTGTCCTCAGTACTGAAACACTACACATGCACTTATTGTCAGTTTGAAGATTTGACCTGAGAGCAGATTTAGAGCAGACTTACATCGACCAGCTTTATGAAACCTCTTTGTATGTGTGTTCAGGTGAGAAGGAGAACAGCCTGAAGACTGATGACTATGGCAGAGACCTCTCCTCTGTGCAGACTCTGCTCACCAAGCAGGTACACTTCTCTTCTCACTGAAAGAGACATTTCACCCGTACAGTGTCAGCCTGCCCTTGATTTTGTTAGCGGCACCATTGTCAGTTTTGGTTTCGCCTGTCTGCAGGAAACGTTTGACGCTGGTCTCCAGGCCTTCCAGCAGGAGGGTATCACCAACATCACGGCCCTCAAGGACCAGCTGCTGGCTGCCAAGCACATCCAGTCCAAGGCCATTGAAGCTCGTCATGCCGCCCTGATGAAGCGATGGAACCAGCTGCTGTCCAACTCAGCTGCACGCAAGAAGAAGCTTCTGGAGGCTCAAGAGCACTTCAGAAAGGTAAAGAGGAGCAGCAGGGACAGCTGGAGCCGTGGTCTTTTAAAGGAATACTCCAACGTTTTGGGCAAAATACCTCTTTTCCGACTTACCCAGACTTGAAGACTTGAAGATGTTCGATACCATTTTCACCTCTGTAAGATCACTGATTCCACTGATTCCTATGGGTAGCATTTTGTGTTATCTTAGCATAATGACTTGAAGTCTACAGGAGTCATTAGCCTAGCTCCGTGAAAGTGAAAAAATAAACCATACAGCAACTCCAAAGCTGTCTTATTTACACAATGTATCGTGAATTTGAAATACACGTCTTGGAAATAAAAAAAATTTAAAAGTTGCTTTAGGAGAAGTTAGATGGTAGGAAGTATAATGGTTACAGTTCCTATCATCTAACTTCTCCTAAAATGACTAATTTTGACTGAACAAAGACGTGTTATTTATTTGTTTATTTATTTATTTATTTGTTAACTTCCAAGACATGTATTTCAAATACACAATACATTGTGTAAATAAGACTGCTTTGGATTTGCTGTAAGGTTTATTTCTTCACTTTCACAGAACTAGGCTAATGACTCCTGTAGACTTCAAGTCTTTATGCTAAGATAACACAAAATGCTACCCATGGGAACGGAACCAGTGGACATACAGAGGTGAAAAAGGTATCAAACATCTTGTCTCAGTCTGGGTAAGTCAGAAAAAGGGTTGGAGTATTCCTTTAACAATTCTGTTTTATTTTATCCCATTTTTTAATACAGTCGTTGTTCTATTGTCTTGTTAAAACTTTTTTACCCTCTCTTTGCCCTCCAGGTTGAGGATTTGTTCCTGACCTTTGCCAAGAAGGCCTCAGCTTTCAACAGCTGGTTTGAGAATGCTGAGGAAGATCTGACGGACCCGGTGAGATGCAACTCTCTGGAGGAGATCCGGGCTCTCCGTGAAGCCCACGAAGCTTTCCGGTCCTCGCTCAGCTCTGCCCAGGCCGACTTCAATCAGCTGGCCGAGCTGGACCGACAGATCAAGAGCTACCAGGTGGTGTCCAACCCGTACACCTGGTTCACCATGGAGGCCCTGGAGGAGACCTGGAGGAATCTGCAGAAGATCATCAAGGTCTACACACCACACATATATTTTTAGATTACACGTTCAGTTTCCACCTGTAAACCCAGTATGTGCCTTTACTCTAAAGAAAATGGATCTAACTTAATGGTGTTTGGCATTTCTGTTTGCATCAATGTGCATGCAGGAGCGAGAGCTGGAGCTGCAGAAGGAGCAGAGGAGGCAGGAGGAGAACGATAAGTTGCGCCAGGAGTTTGCGCAACACGCCAATGCTTTCCACCAGTGGCTGCAGGAGACCAGGTATAGGAGGATGTTTATCAGGTTTACCTTTAATGAAGCTGGGTTGAAATGAGGGACCCACTGAGGGAAAGTTTTCAGGGTCCAATACGGATATCAACAACAAAAGGAATTTGGTTCTTCTTCCCTACGGTCCTCATCTAAAAATCATTTCAACCCAGCTTGTTTGCATGATCTGCTGGTCTTTGATAGCTGCATGCCACATAATGTACAGCCTAGTCTTGAATATTGTGGTGTTATTGTTTGGTGATAGAAAACTGTTGGAAATCCTTTCCTGGATCTTTTCACCCTGCATGCACACAGTGTTTAGCACAGCGCTGTGCACTGAAATGGTCGCCCCATTTGATTAAAAAGTGCTTTCTGTGCAAAGTATTTCTTTGTGTAGTGCCACTGAATCACCCCATCACAAAGTATGCTTAGTGGTGAAGTGTGTTATGCATCACGCTGAAATGTCACACATCATAGCGCACCTTCTGGGATCTGAAAAACAAAGTCATATTCACCACTTTCTCCACTGGGTTTTTGCTTTGGTTTGGGGTGTTGCATTGGCCACTGTACTGTCACCTTAATGTTGTTAACTTTTATTTGTCTCTCTCTCTCTCTCTCTCTTTCTCCATCCCCTCTCTGTCCCCCTCCTTTTTCTTGGCTCTCTTCCTCGCTGGTGCTTGGGATCGCTTTGCTAATCAGGACATATCTTCTGGATGGGTTAATATCATTTTCTCTTTTTTTGTGTCAATGTTTGATGTGCTGATGTGAGACTATAACTAAGAAGTTAATGTTAGGATCTCATGATGTAAAGCAGGTCTTTGATCTCAAAGGTGATTTGATTTGAAAATTCTGCAATGCTGGACTGAAACCATGCGTTGACAGAGCCATTGCTGAAAGCAGCTAGATTAGTAACAGACTAGCTAACTATCTTAGAAAACCTGTTAGCATATATTTATTTGCCTTTGATCTCTTTGCACCCTTTTCCTCCTTTGCATATCCTTTTATTTTCATTTGTGGAATAATCCCTGTTTCTTTCCCTCAATTTCTTGGTTGATTTTTACTCTCTGGTCATTCCTTCCCCTCTCTGAATAGCATAGCCTATCGACGGGTTATCTGTGTCTATCAATACCAAGTTGCTGATGATCTTTCTGGAAGGTCAACCTTTCTCAAGGCTTTCTCTGCTTTCATTGGTTTATTTCCCCCGTGACCCACCCATTGCCCTCAGGGCTGTGTGACTTCATGCACCTCAGTCTAAAAACACCATCTGGTGTGCTCAGCATCTGCTGTACTAACATTCACCCCCTGAATCTGAAAACCACCCATAGAGCCTGTTTACATAGCTACAAGTACCGCTTTCAAGGAATGGGTAGGCTAGTTTTCACCTTTTTTCACTTTGTGACTTTTAGTGTGCTGAGTTCAGGGATGGAAACTGCAAGTATCTGGCTTTCACTGGATCCTCACAGCTTTTTTGACTTAAAGGAATGCTCCAACGTTTTGGGCAAAATATCCTTTTTCCAACTTACCCAGACTGAGACAAGATGTTTGATACCATTTTCACCTCTGTACGTCCACTGCTTCAGTTTCCTATGGGTAGCATTGCCTGTTAGCTTAGCATAAAGACTTGAAGTCTATGGGAGTCATTAGCCTAGTTCTGTCAAAGTGAAAAAATAAACCTAACAGCATCTCTGAAGCTATCTTATTTACACAATGTATTGTGTTGAAATACACATTTTGAATTAAAAGAAGAAAAGAATCGCTTTAGGAGAAGTTAGATGGTAGGAAATGTAACCACTGAACACAGTAAGTGGTTCCATCTATAGTTCCTACCAACTAAGTCCAAGACTCATATTTCAAATACATGATACTTTGTGTAAATAAGACAGCTTTAGAGTTGCTGTAAGGTTTATGTTTTCACTTTGATGCAGGGCTAATGACTCTTGTAGACTTCAAGTCTTTATGCTAAGCTAACACAAAATGCTAGCCATAAGAACCGAACCAGTGGATGTACAGAGGTGAAAGAGTATTTTTGGCCTAAATGTTTAAGTATTCCTTTAAACAGTGCAAAAGTAACTGATTTGAGGAGCTTTGTGGCATTTTATTTTTCTGCACGTGTGCACTGATTTCAATATACACCATACATTTATGCCTGATCGATTTCACATTCATCCATTGGCAAAGTGGAAATACTAGGGAATCAGATGCAGTTTCCAGTCCTGTTTGCAGTAGCCCTAACCTCGCATGGTATGGGTTACCTTATGTTTGAGTTAGCTAGCTAGCTCTTTGGCATGAATGAGGTTGGCACTGTGCATTAAGTGCTTTTTGGATGGCCAAAAATTTGCACTTCCTTTCTATGATAGTGCGTCCAGTACAACAACAGGGAATACTCTAAAATGATATTATTATATCACAAGATATTTGTTAGTGTTGTAATAAAAATAATAATAATAATTTTTAAAAAATAAAACTTTAAATCAGATTTTACTAAATAAAAAAAATCCACCTGAATGTAATCACTAAATTTCTTGGGCATAGTTTTGACCCTGGCAAAGTTGCTATATGACAAAGTACAGTTATGTTACTTAATATGTTTATATTATTTATTTATTGCACTGCAATGGAGTATTATGCAGTCCAATAATGCTGGATGTTGTTTAAAATACAAGCCTTCCTAATAACAGATTGTATGTGTGTGTGGGTGTGTGTGTGTCTCCCCAGTAGTTTAGCAGATTGTGCTGTATTCTGTCAGATGTTAACTGATGTTTGTGTTCAGGTCTTGTATGGTGGAAGAATCTGGTACCTTGGAGTCCCAGCTGGAGGCCACCAAGGTAAACGTCTCTGTCACTGATGGATTGGTCAGATCGTGTTAACACTGCTGCTGCTAGAGATGAGCTTCAGTGTTCCCTGGACTCAAATGTTACACTTAATACATAAATGCATAGCACTGCAGTAGTGAAAAAGGCCTCAGCCCAAATCAAAGAAAGTTACATTGCTCATCAAAGTAAGAAATTTGTTTGTGTGTGTAGCGTAAACACCAGGAGATCCGGGCCATGCGCAGCCAGCTGAAGAAGATAGAGGACTTGGGTGCAGCCATGGAGGAAGCACTGATCTTGGACAACAAGTACACTGAGCACAGTACAGTGGGCCTGGCCCAGCAGTGGGACCAACTGGACCAACTGGGAATGAGGATGCAGCACAACCTGGAGCAGCAGATACAGGCCAGGTACACACACACACTTGATACTGTACCTAATAAGACTCGAACAGTGACTATATTATTTACTGTGAATGGTGTGCGAAATTTTTCATGCAAAGTTTTTTTTAAAAGTATTACACATTTCAACTGCAGTTTACACTACACCAGAACTTAAACTTTTGACATGCATTTCTTATTCATTGAAAAACTTGTATATGCAATTTCATCATTTTCATTTACATAGAATTATGGTGAAATTCTAGCTGTCATGGTCATTCAAGATTAATTTGTTAATGATGAAATACCTTGTGATGAATAATGCAATGAATGTTGCTCATTCAAAACGTTTTCTTTCAACCCACAAATTGTGCTGGCGATCGGTTAGCTGAATGTAGCCTCCCACTCTCGACCTGCACATTCATTCCTTGACCTGACAGTGACTTAGTTGTATCTGCCTTAAGCTGAAGGGCACCCTAGGAAGAGCAAATGCTACCTTGTGAACAACTAATGGGGATCCAAGTAAACACTAAACAATGCTTCTCCTCTTCCTTCTTAAGGAACACAACTGGAGTGACAGAGGAGGCCCTGAAGGAGTTCAGTATGATGTTCAAGTAAGTGACTTTGACTCCTGCTGAGCAGCTATAGCTTGTCAAACATACTTCACTGTGTCCTGTGACCAAGTTCAAAACCTCATCCTCATGGGTTTGTTTTCCGTGGCACCCAGGCACTTCGACAAGGAGAAGTCGGGCCGTCTGAACCACCAGGAATTCAAGTCGTGTCTGCGCTCGCTGGGCTACGACTTGCCGATGGTGGAAGAGGGCGAACCAGACCCGGAGTTTGAGTCCATCCTCGACACGGTGGATCCCAACAGGTGAGTCAACACCGTTAAGCCAGATGAGGATTCACAGGGCTGAGAACTACAACCGTGCTATATGCACAACAAAATTACTTATATACTTGGAGGTTCAGTCTTAATGTTCCTTTATAAATGCCAGAAGTGAAAAAAGGTAATTGTGTTGACAGCCCTGCATATTTTTTAATATATATCGTAAAGTTGAGATTCTGAAGTTGCTGTTGCTTGAATATCCATTTGTGAAATGTTTGTGGCTAACTGTGATTATTTTGTTTATGCAGGGATGGAAACGTCTCCTTGCAGGAGTACATGGCCTTCATGATCAGCCGCGAAACGGAGAACGTCAAGTCCAGCGAGGAGATAGAAAGCGCCTTCCGGGCCCTCAGCACTGAGAACAAGCCCTACGTCACCAAAGAAGAGCTCTACCAGGTCAGATCTGGAAACTTCTCACTCTGTCACTGCTGCTACAGCCTAAACTTAGACAGAGGTTTAATGCTCTTTTTTTCATTTCAGAACCTGACCAAGGAGCAGGCCGACTACTGCCTCTCACACATGAAGCCCTACCTGGACAGCAAGGGACGTGAGCTGCCGTCAGCATTCGACTTTGTCGAATTCACTCGTTCGCTCTTCGTCAACTGATCCCTCCCTCACCTGCCAGTGACCAATCGGGATGCGTTCTCCCTCACACACTTATAAACAGGAATACACGGCTGAAACTGCATGATTGTGGCACTAGAAATACTCACTAGTTACAACTCTCTGTACTTATCTATTTATCTAGCTACATCCTTCACTATTTGTGCTTCTGGTGATAGCATAGTGGATCTGTCTGCATTTGAATGTGATTGTTTTAGCTGTTTTAGCTTGTGCTTTCGCTGGATTTAAGAACCTACTAGTAACAATAATGTTGTGACAACACCTTAACAACTGCAGTGTGCTTTTAATAAACGCTACTGGTTAGAACTGGAAATCTATCCTTTGTCGTCTTTATTGTACTTCTACACTTTTTATTTACAAAAATAGATACCAGGGTTTGAAACAGTTTCATACAAAATGAGTCAACAACATAATACACAGTTAAAGGAATACTCAGTGTTTTGGGCAAAATAGCCTTTTTCCGACTTACCCAGACTGAGACAAGATGTCCGATACCATTTTCACCTCTGTACGTCCACTGGTCCCACACATCCATTGTGTGTATTTGAAATACAGGTCTTGGGATTTTTTTAAAAAACCGAGTCATTTTAGGAGAAGTTAGTGGTAGGAACTATAACTGTCGAACGCAGGTGTAAGGAAACGTGTTCAGTGGTTATAGTGCCAACCATCTAACTTCTCCTAAAATGACTCGTTATTAGAAAAAAATTCCCAGACGTGTATTTCAAATACACAATACATAATGTAAAATACGACAGCTTCGGGGTTGCTGTAAAGTTTATTTTTGTCACTTTGATGGAGCTAGGCTAATGACTCCTGTAGACTTCAAGTCTTTAAGCTAAGCTAACACAAAATGCTACACATAGGAATCGAACCAGTGGACGTACAGAGGTGAAAATGGTATCGAACATCTTGTCTCAGTCTGGGTAAGTTGGAAAAGGGGTATTTTGCCCAAAACATTGGAGTATTCCTTTAAGATAAAATGATGACATAACAAGGCTGGGCATTTAGTTCATTCTGCAACTTCATTGGCTATCAGCTCCAGCTGGACGGTCTCTCTGGGACTTTGCTCTGTCAAGTCAGCGCTCAGATGCCAAATGTTGACTGTCCCATCTGTTTTACCCACCGCCAGGAGGTGAGGGTTTTGGGAGTTGAAGGCCAGACATGTGGCAGCTTGGTTGGCACCACCCTGGTCTATAGTGGCCGCTGGCCGCAGGGACCTCCGGCCCAAGTCGAATATCTGAACCACACCTTTGAACAAGACAATTCAAGAATGAACGTGTTATAGTCAGCAAGGGTACATTTGTCCTAGACTCAAATACAACTGTTTCCACACTTTCACATGGTGCAGCAGGTAGATATTTCAACATCACTGTCTTAAGTTACTTGGAGAGTATGAACTAAATCAAACTAGTAGAGTGTGAGTGACAGATAGAATTTTGGTGTGGCACCTTGTCCAGTGGCTGCAGCAAAGACCAGGGGTCTGGTTGGAGACCACTGCACCTCAAACACGTAGGAGTCTGAAACCCTGAGCGAGAGCAGCGGGTTGGCCTGCAGCAGAGAGTGGAGGTGGGCCAGACCATCAGTCCCCACGCTGAGGAACAGGTTCCTTCAAAACCACAAAAACACATCAGGGAAAAACAGACATGAAAACCTGCTTAGGACAGGAGAAACAAACTGTGGATACTTGCTTTGTTTTATACCATGTTTGCTATATCAACTTATTGACTGCTCATGACTAGGGTGCAACGAGTTTGAGACCAGTACCGATACTTTTGGATTGAAGCTGCCATCTTTCATGCAAAAAAATATGGGATCAGTGAAGCTGTGTCATATCCATCATGTCAGCAAACCAACACATCAGTCTAGTCTTGGTTCTGCCGAGCGGTGATGGCTGAAACAGACGGCTGTCACCTGTGGAAAGGGGAGCAGTGGATGGAGTGGATGGGGCTGCTGCGAGGCCTGAAGGAGAAGACTGCAGGAGCCCTCAGCGTCACACTCTGGCCTTCAGAGGGCGCGGCGGCTGGCGTCTGGGAGGAGAAGGAGCATTTGAGCAGCAGGCCGCCCTCAGAGCCAACCAGGAAGGTGTCGGAGTCCCAGGGAGACAGAGCCAGTGTGGTGACACCCACATGACTGCTCCCACGGGCCTACAAGGAACAAAACTATATTTATGCCCTTCTCAACAGCCCTTAGGACCTCACAAGAGTACTTCTGGGGTCATAAGGAGAGGTTGGCCAGTTTGTGTGTAATTAACGAGGTCCGAATTAAACTTTATTTTAAACAATCATACCAATGCCATCAGGGTCAAACCTCATATTACCAAAATGTCAGCTTAAGTCAGAAAATGTCAGAATAATGGCCCTGGCTCAGCTTGATCACCATAAGTTTATCCAGTGGGTTTTGAAAGAGTTTCATAAGCCCAACTGTCAATTTTCTCAACCCAAAGAGGAGCGTGTAATACTTTCATTCAAGTTTAAGCATTACTAAATCCAAAACTTGTTTTTGGGCAATACTTTAGTATAAATAATTTAATAGAACCAGCACGACCATAACAGGAGATTAAAATTAAAATGAAACCATCAAAGCTGAAAAATCACGTGAAGGTGGCTCGAAAAGTTCTTGTGTAACTAAATTTAATCCTTGTGAAAACATTTATCATTACAAAGGTTATATTACCATCCCTTGTGCATGCCGGGATGCCAGTCACTGGGGTGATCCAGTGGAAACCTTCCTTTACCAGTGTTTCATTAGGACAGTGCATGCCAGTACCAACCACAGAAACACTAAATACAAGAGACTTAAACCTATTGCTACTTTGGCTTTAGCATCTACAATGTTAACTCTGTCAGCTTTAGTCTCCACCTATACATACCTGCCTTCACCACCCCATTAAATGCTATTCCACAATACACTTGCCTACCAAACACATTTATGTAGGCTCAAATTAATATTAATACAAGGTTAATACAGCAGCTATTCTAAATGAAACAGTGACTAAACAGAAACTACATGTCTATCAACTTGTTAATAGGAGCATCACTTCACTAAACTCAAAGCTACAGGAATGGGGAAAAACACTTCATCTGATATAACATGTCAGCAAAACGCACTAGATTTCTGGATTTCTAGATTTTTGGGGCTACCAAATTTGGACCGATGAGATTTAGACTTACCTTGAGGTTTGCACTGCTGCTGTGAGGAACCTGCTGTCGGACTAAGGCATAGCCAGCACTCAGGACAAACCCGCCTTGGTCTGAATCCAGCGTCCACAGCAGCACCCTTCCTCCTGAACTGGCACTCAGCACCCCCAACTCTCCTCTCTTCTGGAGAGGCACCCAGTCAACCTGCACACAACACAGATTCAGACCACCAATTCGAGAAATCAACCACAGAGCATGTTATTCTCATTCATTTCCACTGATATCACCAGTGTGACCATTTCAGTTCAGATCTTTAAGTGCTTCAGTCAAGCTCATTACTGCAGTACTGACCCCATACTGAGAGTAAACTATTTCTCCTCCAGATTATCATGTACACCACCATACGGATTTCCACTGGTGCGGGTTTTTGAAGGCTGATGCCAGTACTGTTTCTTAAATTTAAAGCTGATACCCAATATCTTTAAATTTTACCATTTCCATGGTAAAATTTAATCAATCAATCAAATAATAATAATAATAATAATAATAATAATAATAATAATAATAATAATAATAATAATGATAATAATGATGATGATGATGATGATGATGATGATGATGATGATGATGATGCAAGTATCCAGTTTTTCACCAAAATTTTACTCTTGGTAGGGTGGGAAATCCTTTGAAACAGGATTTAGACCATGGGACACTGACATTTTCCATGGAACCAAACTGTCCAATAAATATGTAATAAATACACGTGCCTGATAAACTGGTTCTCGATGACTGTCTGCAGACATCCCGGTTTGGGCCATCACAGGGTCCTGTGTCCGACTGGTGTCCCAGACCACCACTTCTCCGCTGTACAGACCACCTGTGGCCACATCAACACATAACAGTGATGTTCCAAAGCTACACCAAACAACCCAGATGAACAATCATTATCCGTGTGGACAGCAGGATGAACTGAAGTGCTGGGGATGGGGATCGGTGATGAACAAAAAAATAAAAGCCTCAGTGGGCAACTGGATTAGAAGCACCTGATCTGACTGAATATACAGTAGTTGTAAAGCTATAACTAGCCAGAATAAGAGAAACAACATCTGGAAATAATTTTTAATGGACATGCAGTCCAAATATGCTTAATAAAGCAGACAGCATTTATATTACACTGCTGACCCTGTTCTGTATACATTTAAGGCTGAATATACAGTGCAAAGAAACCTGAGGAAAAAATAACTGACTGAAGTAATTAAACATTTTAGTCATTTCTAATGCTTTAAATG
This sequence comes from Neoniphon sammara, assembly GCA_900302535.1. Taxonomy (NCBI): domain Eukaryota; kingdom Metazoa; phylum Chordata; class Actinopteri; order Holocentriformes; family Holocentridae; genus Neoniphon; species Neoniphon sammara. The sequence continues at coordinate 57,920 of OMKZ01019122.1, forward strand.
TAGATAATATTTTGAAAATTTTTCAGATTTTAAAGGAATACTCCGATGTTTTGGGCAAAATACCCTTTTTGTGACTTACCCAGACTGAGACAAGATGTTCGATACCATTTTCACCTCTGTACGCCCACTGGTTCAGTTACTATGGGTAGCATTTCGTATTAGCTTAGCATAGGATGAAAGGATGCACGTGTATCCTTCTGTCTGTGCTAGATGGAAGGATATGTGTTCAGCGGTTATAGTTCCAACAATCTAACTTCTCCAAAAAGACTCCCGTTTTTACAAAAAAATTCCAAGACGTATTTCAAATACACATGGTACATTGTGCAAATAAGACTGCTTCGGAGTTGCTGTAAGGTTTATTTTTTCACTTTTACTGAGCTAGGCTACTGACTCCTATAGGTTTCAAGTCTTTATGCTAAGCTAACACAACTTGCTACCCACAGGAATGGAACCAGTGGATGTAGAGGGGTGAAAATGGTATCGCACATCTCGTCTCAGTTTGGGTAAGTCGGAAAAAGGGTATTTTGCCCAAAACGTTGGAGTACTCCTTTAAAGATCCTAGATACCCTATAACCACACACTACACACACGCACACACACACACACTTATTAAGTCGACTGCTGAACCAAACGGACAACAGCGTACCTGCAATGAGGGAGGGCTGGTTAGGGTGAAAGGAGAGAGCGGTGACTGTAGTGGGAACATCAATGACCAGATCAGGCTGTTTGGGGTTCAGGCCTCGACGGTCCAGGTTCCAGGTACAAACATATGACTTCTCAGTGCTCCAGTCTCCATCATCAATACTGCCAACCAGAAACACACTCTGTCTCAGCTGAGCAACAATTACTACATGGTGACTGTAGGAATCATACTCATCCATCCATGTACAGTACATTCTCAGTTTTGCATCAGTCTTTTCAGTCATTTTAAAGATATAAAGACTGAAATGGGACTAGATGTTGAGGTTTGTGCAGTTTCTTCATCCATTATATTATGTGGAACTCAAACATACCGGCCGTAAGCACAGGCAATAACTGAACCTGTACAACTCCAGGATACGCTGGTAACATGAAGCCGTCTTTCTTGAGCACTGGGATGTTGAAGGCAATGTAGACATGAGACCTGAAAACAAAGATGAACAGTCCCATAACTCCCACTGAGTTGGAAGACAAGGGATGAGCTCACGTGATGGGCTGAAAACTGACCCGCCAAATTCAAGCATCAATTCAGAACAAGCAGAAACAATGCACAAGAAAGATCTTTGTGGTTGACTTAATGGCCCTGCTTACCAACTGACTCTGATCTTCCCAGTTCACCTGGAAACCATCAAAGGCATGACTCTTTGCATTTTTGACCAACTCTTTGATAACCATGTCTTCAACCTGATGGAGGAAGTCCTTTAGACCAGGTGGCTCTGGCTCATCGTGGTTTTGTTGGAGGAGCTGGTGGGTTATCCGGTCCTGTGGCTCGGTCTGCGTACTGCTGATGGTAGTGGACACAGTCTGGACCTCAGCATCAGCACTGCGCAGTGCTCTGGTTTGGCAGCCTCTCTGAAATACCAGTGGAAACATTAAACTCTATGTACCTTCTTCAGATTTATTCATCCAAAATGATGTAACAGATTAATATCTAGGCAGCATGGAGGTAAACTATGAATATGAATATAAATTTGGTTCTATAAACTGTGTAAATTTTCAATTGCAAAATGAAAAGCCCAATTTTTCCCACTATATTTTGGCTGTTATGGCTCCATACTTTCTAAAGGTCCTTCTGAATGACTTGCCATGTGACTGGGTTTGTTTTTATGCTACCACTTATTGCATACAATGCTATCAAAATTGGCATTATATTTTTCAGTCATTTAAAACACTGGGTTCTCTATTCTGTGTTGCCAAACATTTTGACTGACAAAGCCTGATAAATTAGAAGAAAGCAATAAATGTGCATGTATCTTAAAATAAGTCACACTACTAAGGTACACTATTACTGTACTGTGTGGCTGTATTTCTCTTTAGATCTAATGTGTGGTTTCTAATGTCACCTTCAAATATTCCTTGTGAACCTCTGCTTCAGAGTTCCCAAGTCATATCTACAGCATGTCTTATATTCACATAGTCTGTCTGAAATAACAAAAAAAAAAACAAAACACCGTAACATCACTATTTTTTTCAGCCACTGTTGTACATTCAAAAGCAATCAGTCACTTTACAAGCCAATTGTTGTATAAGATACCTCTAATATTTACTTCCTTTGATTTGCTGGCATGTGTGTGTGCCTAAATCCAGTCACTGGGTAAGTCAAAACATCAAATTATTAATAAATGATTTGCTGATGATATTTATAGCCTTATCTTTACCAGATGAAATGAAATCTATGTTCACCAGTGGAAAGTCACGTTGTACCTCTTTCTTACTGACCTTTGAGCACAACAAGCAAAAATTTTAGTAACTTGTATTCCCTGTTTGCTAACCAGCACTCGTAGTATTTCCGATGAAGCATCAAGTCATCTGTCTGCTAGTTCACGTTGTCTTGCTTGGTGAAATCAGTGTATTAGTAATGTAATGTTATTTCTGTAATTACTGACATATCTGACAGCTAGCTAGTGTGTTGGTACCTTTGGAGGACATTAATACTGCCCAAACATACCGACTCCTGTGCCAACTGTTGAGATTTCCTCCACAGTGACTCGATGCCCACTGAATCCAGTGTTTCGTCGCTAAACATTCCGAGGAATCTGTTTAGGTCAAGCTCAAGTCCAAAAAGGCTAATATTATCATTATCTGCGATACCTGTGCTGTCAGCAATTTAGCCAGAATCCCACAGCGGGCTAGCTAGCCACATAGCACTCAGCGCTAGCGTTACCTTGGTTACAGTACAAGCAACGGAGAAGAAGAAAAGGGCAAGAGAGAAATCCTGCGCTCACTTCCGCCTTCTTTTCCTTTCCTTTTTTTTCCCCCTAATAAACCGAGAAAGAACGATCTGACATGATTCTGGAAGGTTTGGCAAGGCGTTTAAAGCCAACGTTACGTTAAAGTCTGTCTTTTGACTGTATTTTCCAGGTTTTCTGTG